>CAUYON010004107.1:0-20832 GCA_963573935.1 Arctocebus calabarensis
GCCGGCCCCATATACCGAAGGTGGCGGGTTCAAGCCTGGCCTCGGCTGAACTGCAAAACAAAAAAATAGCCGGGCGCTGTGGCAGGCGCCTGTAGTCCCAGCTACTCGGGAGGCTGAGGCAAGAGGATCGCCTAAGCCCAAGAGCTGGAGGTTGCTGTGAGCAGTGTGAGGCCACGGCACTCTACCCAGGGCGATAAAGTGAGACTCAGTCTCTACAAAAAAAAAAAAAAGTGCACCTTTTTGGAGATTCAGTCAGTAGAACTGTGACCCAGGAATCTATGGCTTTCTTTTAATTTTTTAAAAAAGTAATATCTGCAAAGACTAAAATTTACAGTACAAGAGTGATGGCGAAAAGCATCCTTCCCACTCTTGATTCCTAAGCTCCAGCTCCTCTTTCCCTGGGCAATTGCTCAGAGTTTTCCTGTAGCCCCTCCAGAAACAAGCTGTGTAAGTGCAAGCTTATATAGAATGTAGGAACACACACACGAGATATTACGCAAATACACACACACAGCAATATTCCCCCCCCACACTGTGGAACTCCCTTCTTTTCTTCACCCCATACTTCTTGAATATTATTCCCTACCCATAGATCTGGCTCTTCTATTTAGTAGCTTCTTGGTATTCCAATGGCACGGATAGATTATAACTTTTTAAATTGACCACCAATTAATAAATATTTAGATTATACTTAGTCTTTGTTCCAAGCAAATAATACTGCAAAGAATACCTTTGTACATAAACCTATACTCTTATGGTATACAACTTCAGAAGTAAAAATGCTGGGCAAAACTTTACGTGATGTTAAATTTCGATAGCTATTGACATATTGCCTATTTCTTGTCCTACTGTATGAAAGGACTGTCATCCATGCCCCATATCCTTGCCAAAACAGTGTGTGAAGGATTGCTGGTATTTGTCATTGGGTTTTTTTGTTTTTTGTTTTTTTGCATTTTTTGGCTGGGGCCAGGTTTGAATCTGCCACCTTTGGTATATGGGGCCGGTGCCCTACTCCTTTGAGCCACAGGCATTGCCCGCCATTAGATTTTTTAAACTGGCATTTCTATTATCTTTTTAAGCATCTTTTTATCTGTCTGGCCATTATTTGTTTTATTTGTCTGTGAAATGTTTGCCCATGCCCTTTGCCCATTTCTTCTCGGGTTGTTGGTCTTTTCCCTGGTCTATCTCAGGGAAGAGATATTTTTTTAAGGCTCCCCTGAAGAATCTAATGAGCAGCTGGCTTCACACCAGTAGGTTTGAAATCCTGATGGAGTTCAATGCCCACGTTTTCTAGCTGAGGTCCCAGGAAGGAAAGTACGTGGCCCAAGGTAGCTGAGACAGCTCAAATTGCTCAGAATGAGAACAACATATTTGGATGACATCTTGTGTAAAATAAGGTACAACTTCAAAGAAATTCCACATTTCTTATCTCATCTTTCATTACCTCAATACAATGACATGGGTGGGTGGGTCTGTGGACATTTTTCTCATTCTGCAGCTCTGAGTTTGTGAGAATTGAAGACGCTACCATCCTACTCATCTCAGAAAGACCAAGGCTGTGGGGACATGTAATGATGATAAAAGCTAACACTCAGTGAGTGCTTGCTGTGTGCCAGTCACTCTCCCAAGCGTTTTCTGTACATTAAACCAACTAATCCTTATAATCACTTCATGAGGTAGCCTGGCAGTCGTTGTCCTCTTCACCAACTACTTCCAGGCATGTGGTGGG
Source organism: Arctocebus calabarensis (assembly GCA_963573935.1). Lineage (NCBI taxonomy): Eukaryota > Metazoa > Chordata > Mammalia > Primates > Lorisidae > Arctocebus > Arctocebus calabarensis. The sequence goes on from CAUYON010004107.1 coordinate 1,730, forward strand.
ATTGTACTTTCCTGCCTTCTTGGAATGAGGTATCATCATGTGACTTGCTTTGACCAATGAAGTCTAAGCAGGGAAGATGTATGTCACTTCCAAGGACATTTTACCGGCTTCCTTGGAAAGGACATGATTCCCTGTGCTCTCTGCCTTGGCAACCAGCAACCTTTTAGAAAGTGGCTAGGTCCTGGGGTGGGGGTGGTGCAGAGCTTACCCCTTAGCTATCCCATAAGGGACACGTAGCATGAGCATAGATTTAAGCATTTGGATGTTCAGCCTTTGAGATTTCGGAGTTGCTTATTATTGGAGCATAACATAGTTTGTCCAGACTGATACAAATAGGCATTAATGCCGATGAGGATAGAAACGAGACTTACCATACTAGGCAGCTAGCCCAAGGCCATATAAGAGCTAGGATATTAATCTCATTAGTTAGCTTTAGAACCTTTGCTCTTAAACACTTGGGTACACTGGTTACTTAGTCACTATGTACCCCGTATGGCTAACAATGATAATAACTAGCAGTTGATGAGTACATACTATGGACCAGCCCCCCCAAATGTTTCCTGGATGAAGGATTGAATACAAAAACTCCAGACCAAGTTCCAGGTAGAGCACAAAAATGGCAGCCTACATGAATTTCTGAAATTGGAGGTCTGAGTATGAGTACATGAGTACATTAGACTTTTTGTTGTTGCTGTTTCTGTTTCCCAAACAGTCCCAGATTGTTTATGTTTTTAGAGACTTGGCACTTTAGAGTCAGACAGATTGGAAACAAGTTTCAGCTTCTTACAAACAATGTGAGTTGGACAAATTACTTGCAGCTTTTCCAAATATCAACTTATTCCTTTATTAACCAGAGTTAATAATAATGCTAACTCATAGGGCTATTGTAAGAATTAAATGAAGTAATGCACAGTGCCTGGATTATGAAACTTACTTATTATTATAATGAATGCTAATATTAACAGCAAGGATTTATTGGTGATTATAACCCCAGGCTCAGATCCCATGTCTTTCCCTACCCTACACCCCAGGAGGGCAGGGACGTACCAGCAATTGGGCAAGTTGAGGGTGATGCTGGCCTGGGTATCTGGCCCAAACTTCATATAGCCCAGTGTTCCCAGACAGATGTAGAGGCTGATGACAAGTGACATTCCCAAGTACAGAACAAAGGAAAACTGTTGCGGATTCTTCATTTGGTTTTTGAGAGGTAGAACCTGGGGATGAAAAAAGTTAAGGGAAGATAAGATAGAAAGAGATTGTGGAGGAGCTGGGTTCTCCCCATAAGCACAGATGTCCTTCTCCAAGGGGGTCCAGAGTCAGGAAGGGCCTATCCACATGGCCACATCCCCTTTCATTTTTTCTCATGCTTTCTATTCCCAGAAATGCCCTGCTCCACCTTGCTGACTAGTGAGTTGTCACTCAGCCTTGAAGGGTACATGGGAGCAGTAGGCATCCTGTGTGGGGGACTGACTTTCCCTCCACCAGGAGATAATATTCTGCACTTTTCAGAAATACTGTTTCTATAGAAATCTGGAATCACAGCTGGCCACTCTAAAGAAGCACAAAGGACCACTCACTCAAGCCCCAGAGTCTTACCATACCGACACCTTCAAATGTGAAGATGGCTGTACCAAAGAACAGCACGAAGGTCTTCCAGTTTGCCACCAGGGGTAGGTTGCTGGGATATGGAATCCCCTGAAAAAGAGAAGAAGAAGGGCATTGGCATTGACCCCAGATCTTTGCCTGGTAGAAAGCTGGGTCGCACCTGACCTCAGAAGAGAAAATCAGTGTGAGCAGCACCATATAGATATCTAAAGCTCAGTCAGCCTTCTCATTTTCTTAAATGGTTATTTTTTAATTTTTATTGTGGTAAAATATACATAAATGGTTTTAAACCATTTTTAAGTATGCAATCAGTGGCAGTAAGTACATTCACTTTGTTAGGTACCCATCACCGTTATCCATCTCCAGAGCTTTTCATCATCTCAAACTGAAACTCTGTGTCTATTAAATGCTAATAACCCACTCCCCCACCTCCTGGTAACTTCTTTGATTTTACTTTTTCCATGAATTTGACTATTCTAGGTATCTTATATAACTGGAATCATACACTATTTTTCTTTCTGTGTCTGGCTTATTTCACTTACTTTGATGTCTTTAAGGTTTGTTGATGTTGTAACATGTGTCAGTTTTCTTCCTTTTTATGGCTGAATATTATTCCCATATATGTGCGAGTGTGTATACAGTAGAACTTCTGTAAATTGACCATCCAAGGGACTCTAACGAATGGATCAACATACAGAGCTGGTCACCACAAGGAACTGGGCCTACTGTACTAACACTACGCATGGTGCATGTCCACTATGAAAGTCAGGCCAACTTCAGGAGGTAATCAGTGTAGGAAGGTGCTCAGCTGTGGAGGTTCTACCGTATAGACAAAATTTTGTTCATTCATTTCTCAGTGGATAGATGCTTGAGATGTTTCCATCTTTCGGCTGTTGGGAACCCTTCCATCATTATATGTGGGGAAAGCGAGCACAAGGAGGAGAAGGGACACAGCCCAGGCCACGTTTTAAGTTAGTGGCACAGCCCAAATAAGAAGTCGGGTCTCCTGGTTCCCAGTCCTCTAACTCCTCTTTCCTACCATTTCTTTCAGGGCCGTGCAGTCCACTAGCTGGTACAGCGGCTACCATGGATAGAGGGAGGAATGATTATTTTAACAGACTTCTGTGGTGGGTGCAATAATGCCTCCCCACAGATCTTTTACATCCTAACCTTTAGAACTCATGAATGTATTATGCTACATAGCAAGGGAGAATTAAATGTTTGGATTGAATCAAGGTTGCTTGCTGGGTGCTGTAGCTCAGTGGTTAGCGTGCTGGCCCAGGGGTGAGTTAGAAACTCACCTGGGCCTGATTAACAATGTGACAAATAAAACCAAAAAAATGTGGCTATCAGCTAACATTTAGATAAAGAGATTATCCTAGACTATCTGGGTGGGACAAAAGTCTTTAGAAGTGGAAGGGGGAATTGGAAGAGAAGATGAGAGGGACAGCAGTATGGGAAAGACTGGCCTGAGGTGGTTGCCTGGGGACAAGGAAGGAGCCCCAGGCTAAGGCCTGGGGGCAGCAGCTAGAAGCCAGAGAAGGCAAGAAAACAGGTCTTCCCCCCGCCCCACCAGCCTCCAGAAAGGCATGCAGCCCTGCCCGTGAGACCTCCAGAACTGTAAACTAAGTTTGTGCTGTTATAATCCACTAGATTTGTGGCAATTTGTTACAGATGCAACTGGAAACTAACACAACTCCAAAGACTTTCAGACTCAAAAAAGTGAAACTATAATGGAATTTTATGGCCTGTGATGAGAATATAGCATTGGCTTGGAAGGCAAACTGGAACTAGTGAAAAAGTTCCTTTGTTCATCAATTTCTTTGTCTATAAACTGAGTATAAAGATAGTAGTTCTTGGTATGTTCAGGGGATTGGTTCTGAGACCTCCCTTGGATACAAAAATCTACAGATGCTCAAGTCCCTGATATCAAATGGTGTAGTATTTATATAATAACCTATGTATATACTCTCTCATATACTTGAATTCATCTCTACATTACTTATAGTACCTAATACGATATAAATCTGTGCAAATAGTTATTATACTATATTGCTTTTTAATTTGCATTACTTTTTATCGTTCCATTATTTTAAGTTTTTCCCCAATATTTTCCATCTGAACTTGGTAGAATCCACAGATGCAAAACACATAAATAGGGAGGGCCAATTTTACTTTCAAAATAGTATCATTATAAAGATTCAATGAGTTAATCTATGTGAAGATCTTGGAACCGGTAAGTAAAATTCCTTTATCATTCCACCACCACTTCTACAATTTTTGTTGGTTATTTGACCGATAGTTATTTCCCCAAGGGAATGTAGCCTCCACGACAGCAAACACCCTGTTTTTACTTACCCCCAACCCTTTGCACAATACCTGGATCACAGAAGGTATTCAGTAACTATTGAATGACTCGTTGTTACCCAATGTGATGACAATGATGATGAGGAAAATGTTGATGATGGTGACGATTAGCTTTTATAGCTTATGGGGAAGAAGTGTTCCTAGATGTCACACTAGCAGGAGCTGCTCAGAGCCAGGGATCCTCTTCTTCACCTTCACCTGCCCATGCTGCTAACACCCTCCCCAGGTGTCTCAGAGGCCCAGGACCCTGACTACCTTCTGCAGTGGTTTCAGGCACAGACCTGCATGATATACTCAAAGATGAGAGCCATGCTCCCCAGGGTGGTGATGTTGGCCAATGTCGAGAAGAAGGACAGCACCTTGAGGTTCTGGATGAACACCAACAGGACCAGGAAAGGCAGGATCGTCAGCATGTAGAAACGAATGTCCAGGACCGGAGTCAGCAGTAAGATCTTCCTGGGTTCGCAGCTGTTGGAGGTCACCTGGGCTTCTTCCACCATCTGACATGCGGCATAATGAGAAGCAGGGGGTGAGGGAAGCCAGATAAAATGCAGGACACCACTTGAACTTGAATTTTAGATAACTGTTGTAACCTTTTAGGACAAGTATGTTCCCCAATACTGCATAGGACATACTTATAGTAAAAAGAAAATATTATTCACTACTTATCTGAAATTCAAATTTACCTAGTGTCATCTACTTTTATGTGCCCAATTTGTCAACCTTATCTGTAGTGCCTATGATCTCAACAATCAGAAACCCTTAAAATCTTAAAGCCCTAAATATGAAGGGTCTTTTTGTCATCTAGCCCCACATTTTCTTCCCCACCAGACGGTTATTTTCTTTCACTCATCCAGAGAAAGGGATTCCATTACACAAGAATATCTTCTTTAGCTCTTTAACTTTAAATAGCCCTAAAAGTTGGAAAGTTCTATGTATTGAGGAAAATGTGTCTGCTCGATTCTACTCACTACCTCCATGATTTTTAAAGTTTTTAGCTTCCACATGTAAGTGAAAACATGCAATATTTGTCTGTCTTGGCTTATTTCACTTAACATAATGTCCTCTAGTTCCATCCCTATTGCCACAAATGACAAGATTTTGTCCTTTTTCATGGCTAAATGTCACTGTGTGTGTATATGCATATATCACGTCACATTTTCTTTATCCAAGAGGAGGTGGCTAATGGGGAGAAAAACACATCAGATAGGAGTAAGGGTTTGTGGTGTTGTAAGATGATTACAGGTAACAATAATTTACTGTATATTTCAAAATCGCTAGAAAAGATTTAGAGGGTTTCCAACACAAAAAATTAAGAATGTTTGGGGTGATGGGTATCCCAACTACCTTGACTTGATCGTTATGCTTTGTATAACATATATCAAAATATCACCATAAATAAGATAAAGGTGTGAACTTTGGGAAAAATCTCTTCTGCTTGAATATTTCATCTGTGATACTTGTCATAGTTCCTTCTGGCTGCCTGGGTGCGCAGAAACGAGTATGCTCCCCCATTCCATAAAGCCAAGAAAGAACGCCATGACTGATTTGCAATGTCTGTTAGGAATGCAGGGAGGGGAAGGTTGCAGCTCATTTGCCTGTATAGTTAGTGAGGCTCTTCTACATGGCAATCCTGAAATACCTAAGGTAATTTTCACCAGTGGTTTGCAGGCTAAAAATTCTCAATTATTTCTGATTGGACATGTTTACAAGCTTCTCTCTTCACCCTGATTACACTCTGGAGAAATGACTTTGGCTCCTCAATGATCTTTTACAAATGTGATTCCCAGGATGGAGAGAACCTCTTAGTGTGGTCTCACCCAGGAGCAGAAACGAAGCTGTCTGCTCCTGTGACTGAACACTATATTTTTGCTAATGTAGCTCTCAGAGCAGGAGGTCCATTTTTCTCCCTGTCTGCCCCAGAGATGCCTCTTTACCTGTTGTAAGTTATCTGCCATGAACATAAAATAAACACAGCAGAAGCCCAGCTGGGTGATGATTAATAGGAAGCTGACAGTGTACCTGGGAAGAAGAAGAAACAGAAAGAGAAAACAAACATTAAAGTGATTTTTTTTTAGAATGTGTTAATTTTTTGAAATAATTATTTCTCTTGAGCTTTTTATTTTTCCCTACATGTTTTCCTATTTTGAACATTTTTAAGCCTATAAGAAAAAATTGAAAAAAATAGTGTAATTAATATCTGTATACCCTTTAACTTGTTAATTTTTGTTAATTTTTAGCCCCCAAACTGCATGATGTATGTAGATGTTCATATTCATACAAACACAGACATACACACACACACAAGCATGCATTTTGGGGGAACTCATTTCAAAGTCAGTTGCAGATATCATAACACTTCAACCCTAAATACCTTAGCATATCTCTCTTAAGACTAAGATAGCTAGAAAATCAACATCAATATCCTCAGATATACAAACCCTACTTTAAATACAGTCACCCTTTGCTGTCTGCAAGGAATTGGTTACAGCGAACCCCCACCCCAGGCTACTGTAGAGAAGAACATCCGTGAATGGCCAAGTCCCTTTTACGTTATATAAAATGGCATAATACTACCTAATTTTCTCCAAAATAGCCTTTGTAGCTATTTTAGTTCTTTAGTCAGGATTTAATGAAGGTTTATATGTTACATTTGGCACATCTCTTTAGTCTTTTTTTTTTTTTTAAACATGGAACAGCCCCATATATGAGGGCTGTCCACAAAGTATCTAGCCATTATTAATTATCATGTGGCTGGATACTTTCCAGACAGCTCTTGTATATTTACCTTTTCATGATATTGGCTTTTTTGGGGGTGGGGACAGAGTTTCACTTTGTTGCCCTCGGTAGAGTGATGTGGCGTCACAGCTCACAGCAACCTCTTACTCTTGGGCTCAAGTGACTGTCTTGCTTTGGCCTCCCCAGTAGCTGGGACCACAGGTGCCACCATGAGGCCCAGCTATTTTTAGAGGCGGGGTCTCGTTCTTGCTCAGGCTGGTCTTGAACCGGTGAGCTCAGACAATCACTCGCCTTGGCCTCCTAGAAAGCTAGGATTACAGGCATGATATTGGCTTTTTTTCAGAGTCCAGGCTAGTTGTCTTACAGAAGACCCCACATAGTGGTCTGGCACTATTGCTTCCTCCTAATTAACTTCAGTAAGATGTGCACCTCTATTTCACTACAGTAGGAGACACTGAGGTCCCGTTCTTCCACTGCAGTGGTAACTACTAGATCTCACCATTGTAGAGGCACAGTTTCCCTGTGTAACCTGTGGGGTAAAACTCTGAGATCACATGATTATTCTATTTCCTTCAAACCAATGGTTTTAACACTCATTGCTCAAATCAATTATTTCATCGGTAGTGCCAAGGTGGAGCTTTTCTAATTCTATCTGTCATTTCTTCTGAATTTATTAGCTGCCATTTAAGAGATATGTATTCTTCCCTTCTCTTTCTTTTGGTATGACAATAGAATCATGTTAATTACTTTTAAAATTTAATGTCTTATACGCCATTATTGTCATTATTCTTTTGGAATATTCTTTTGGAACAATTTAGTGTTCCAAATTTGGAGATGCATTTACTTTTTAAGGGAAAAATATGTTCCTCTTCTTAGATTCTAATGTTTAGATCAGTGTTGTTCAAAATTGAGTTGTTGTACCAACTGGTTTGTTGGTTAGGTTTTGTGTTAAAAATACAGACTCCTGGTTCTCATATTGGCCTATTGTATCAGAATCTTGGCAGCATCACATGAGACTCCAGAATGATGTTTTTGTCATGATTTTATTTTTAAGATTTTCAAACACTTGCTCATTGAGAATAATTTAATGAATCTCTAGCTTCATCAGTTGTTAACTTTTTGATAATCTTCTGTCTCTTCATTTCAACCACACACATACTTCATTGGCCAGAGTATTTGTGGTAAATCAAAGATCTCAAATCATTTCCCCTTAAAAACAAGTCAGTATGTAGATCTAATAGATAAGAACTTAAAAAGTATAATTATCATACCATTATTATCCCTTCAGCCCACATTCAGATTTCTTTAGTTTGTCTCAGTTAGTTTCCAAACAGGTTTATACACTGCATTTAGTTAAGTCTTTCAAGATTTATAAACCTGCTTTGTTCTCTTTGCCCTGTTTTCTTTTTTCCTTGCTATCTTTAATTTTTTGGTGTTACTAAAAATACCAGATCATTTGTTCTGTAATATAGTTTTTAAATTTGGTTGATGACTTCCTCATGACATCATTCATCTTGTTCCTCTATTCCTTGTGTTTCCTGTAAACTAGTATTAGATCTAGGGGTTTGGTTAGATGGAGGTTTTTGATTTTTCTGGCAAGAATATTTCAGAGGGAGTACTCTGTACTCCCTACCATAGCCCATTATGAGACACACCATGTCTGGCTCCCCTATGTCTAAACATGAGATACTAAGATGCTAAGATGAGGACGTGAGTTCTGTTGACATCGGTGCATTCTTCCTTTTTAAAAGTTTCCCAATGACCTTTCACCTAACATCTTGGGCTTCCTTTAATGATTGGCACCTACATGGAAAGAGCAGTTTTTAATCAAGCTCCTTAGTACATTAAAATGACAAGTCATTAGTATAAATAAAATGTTTTCCCAAAAGTTTTCAACTTTTACTCAGTCACTGAACCTCCAGAGAAATGGTACAGTGTCATGACGGGAGCTAGAGACTCTGAGTTCCAGTCCTTGTTCTACCTCTAAATTCTTGTGTGATCCTGAACAACTTGGTTTACTTCTCTGAGTTTCATTTTTCTCTATTTGAACAAGTTTGAATACAGTGATCTGTAAGGGCCCTTCCTGCCCTAAATATTTACTCAGGGTATCATCAGAAATTGATAAACCTTGGTAAGAATGCACACACAATTGTAAGGCATCCATTATTACTGTCACATGACCTCACCCTTGATCATTAGAGTGGCTCTTGATCAGGAGATCATCTACTGGGAATCCATCTCAAGAGGGGAGCTGCAGAAGGGATTTTAGCAGACACAGGATTGACTCACTACCTCTGAGGGACTTTGCTGCGAAAGAGTGCAATGTTAGGTTCTTAATCAAATCTCCACTGTCAATATGTATGCTTTGGGGGTGTGTTATTCTGTGTGTATGAGTCTTCTCCACCTCATATTTCCAGGACAATAAAAACCCACCCTGCCTACATCACAAGGTTGTTAAGATGATCTGAGTAGCTGAGACAGAGAAAATCATTTTGTGTACACTATTAACTTTTTTCTTTTGAGACAGAGTCTCATTACATCGCCCTCGGTAGAGTGCTGTTGGCATCACAGCTCACAGTAACCTCAAACTCTTGGGCTTAAGTGATTCTCTTGCTTCAGCTTTCCAAATAGCTGGGACTACAGGTGCCTGCCATAACGCCCGGTTATTTTTTGGTTGCAGTTGTCATTGTTGTTTAGCAGGCCTGGGTGGGGCTTGAACCAGCCAGCCTCGGTGTATGTGGCAGGCACCCCACTCACTGAGCTACGGGCACCGAGCCCACTATTAACTTTTTATCAAGCAAGGCATCAACCTGAATATTCACCATTAGGGGAATAACAAAAAAACAAAACAAAACGACTATGATATACGTCTACACTAGGGAACATTGTGAGCCTTCAAAAATAACGAGGTAGATCTATATGTCTCAATATGGAAAAAACTCTGGACCATATTGTTAGATGAAAAAGCAAATTTTCAAAAATTATTCCAAATAATGTACATGAAAATGTAAAACACATTATATCCTTCTATTCACATACATATATTGATGGATATGTAAAGAAAAAAAGACTAGAGGACTATTTACTGTCTAGGTATCCATGATTAGCTATTGAATAAAGAGTGGGCTGGGGTTGGGCTTCTGGGGGGATTCTCTGTGCTGTTTGATAGCTCACAATAAGAACATTTTCATGCCAAACTGTGTGACTTGAAGCAATGGAAGAGCAGGTGAGGATTATTTTGTCGTCCTACCGCCACAGCTATGAGTACTACCTCCCCCACACGGAGTGCATCCTCAGCCAGGGGTTTGGGCAGGTTTCGAGGCTGTACATGGCGGCCTCTCCATAGTTCACAAAAGCCTTTTGCATTCTAGGAGGAAAGGACAAAGAATGTGTAACTTAAGACATTTTTGTTAAAGGTACCATGTTCTCCCAGAGCGAGTAATTATTTTAATAATAATCGTTATATATAATCAACTGTATGGAGGATGGAGTATTTGGTTAATTTTCTAATAATGGTTTACTTTATACTTTAACAACTTTCAGGAGTTCACTTTTTTCTTTTCTTGCAGTTGTCTTTTTAAGCACACACATTTAAGTTCTTTTTGAATAAATAGTAGCTGTGCATTGATTTAGGTCTGCAAAGCAGGAAAGAGATGTGGTGGGGGGAGGGGAGAGGTGTTGTGGGGGTGACCAAGTCAGTGATTTGATTTTTTTCTGGATTTGCATCCCCTCTGTCCCATTGTCGAGCGTGTCAGAACGTTTGAGATGTCTGCCCTGGACCACAGCCCATGCACAGGTGATACCCAGGCGCCTGCCCAGCACCCTCATTGGATGTGATGCCCATGTTCCAGCTTGTCCCTCTTCCCTTGTCTTTCTTCCTAGGGGACCTTTCCCAAGGTTGGCCTGGGCCCTGCTGTAAGACCAGCCATCCCTGGCAGGAGCAAGGGGCAGTGGCAGCAGGTTGCCGAGACTGCTAATGCACAATGTTAATCGCAGGACTGAGGAAAGCAGTGGAAAGAGAGAAAGGGCCCCAGACTGGCTAGGAAATGAGGGTTAAAATCCCATTATGCTTCTCCAATAGTGAAAGACATCAAGTAAGTCTCTTTAGATTTCTCGGCCTCAATTTTTTTCACATACAGTGTGGTTTGGGGGCAGGAGACAGGGAGAAATGGATATGGAGATGTGTTGGAGCAGAGCACTTTTATTATTGCTTACTGAAGTACGTGTGTGCAAGACAGTGAGGTCACCTTGCTCAGGACTGGCAAGCATATTACACCGAGGTTGCAATGTCAAAGCTATGGAATTGGTGACCTGGCAGGTGACAGGAGCAGAGAATAAGACACACTAGGGTGGGCTCAGCGCCTGTGGCTCAATGGGCTAAGGCGCCAGCCACGTACACCTGAGCTGGTGGGTTCGAATCTAGCCTGGGCCCGCCAAATAACAATGATGGCTGCAACCAAAAGATGGCTGGGTGTTGTGGTGGGCGCCTGTAATCCCAGCTACTTGGGAGGCAGAGGCAGGAGACTCGCTTGAGCCCAGGAATTGGAGGTTGCTGTGAGCTGTGATGCCAAGGCACTCTATCCAGGGTGACAGCATGAGCCTCTGTCTCAAAAAAAAAAAAAAAAAGACACACTAGGGTGGAGAGGAGACTGTGACAAACCAGAGCACTTGTGGATGCTAAAAGCAGTTGCTTGGGGGCTTGCCTCCAGGACATTGAAAGAATAAAGGCACAGAGGTGCCAGATTGTCTCAAGAAGACAAAGGTCTCATTTTTAAAAAATGTCTCTAGGTTTTTAAATATTGGCTAAAAAACCCAAATCAAAACAAAACAATGCAACTGTGGAAGTCCCCTAAAACACAAACATAACTGAAGGCCATGGCCAGCTTTCAGCTGTCATTCTGAAACCTCTGCAGTAGAATAAAAGGAAAGATAAGTCATCAGAAACAAATCAGAGAAGGACTGTCAGTAATGGCCAGATGTCAGACACAAACTGGTTCAGAGTGGAGTCAGGGAAGTCTTTGAATACTGGCTCTGCTACTTCATAGTTATGTGACCCTGGGTAAGGTATTTAAGTCTCAGCTTACTTATCTGTAAAATGGGACCAAAAATAGCACTGACCATAAAAGTGTAATTACTGTAAGGAGTATAGAAGCCTTGCAAAGATCTTGGCACAATGTAATTGCGTAATAAATTTAACTGCTGCATGAGTAATTGCTCTTAAAAGTGTTCTATGAGCTGGAAAGTGCTTCAAAAGTTAGGTGTGACTGATGCATGCTGGAGATACACCTATTTGAATCATGATAATTTGGCTTTATGGAGAGTTTCATTTGTTAACCTTATTTTGACTTTTGAAGCCTTTCTTCATATTTATAAGGAGCTATTTGAATTTTTCTTTTTCAGGTTAATGTGTGGGTACGAACAACCTGGTCAAAATACTTGAATTTGTTAGGTAGAGTCCCTCTTGTAGGTATATCCCAGAATCAGAAGGTGTGCCAAACACCCCTCACACTGTGCCCATTCAGTGGGAGCCTCCCTTCACTCCCCGTCTCTCGTTCCCCTCTCCCCAGCTTGAATTGAAATGAGTTTTTCTCCTACGTGGGCATGCATTAAATCGTCTACTGGCTTCATAGTAGTAAATTAAGTACATTGGATAATTGCTTTTCTGTTCTTACGATACTTTACTAAGAAGAATGTGCTTCAATTCCATCCAGGTTAATGCAAAAGATGTGAAGTCACTGTCTTTTTAATGGCTGAATAGTATTCCATGGTATACATGTACCATAATTTGTTAATCCATTTTTGAGTTTATGGGCATTTAGGTTGTTTCCGCATCTTGGTGATTACAAATTGAGCTGTGATAAACATTCTAGTGCAAATGTCCTTATTGTAAAATGATCTTTTTCTTCTGAGTAGAGGCCTAGTAGTGGGGTCAAATGGGAGATCTAATTTGAGATCTTTGGGGATTCTCCATACTTCTTTCCAAAGATATTGTATTAGTTTGTAGTCTCACCAACAATGCAAAATTGTTCCCCTCTCTCCACATCCACCCCTGCATCTGCAGCTTTGGAACTTTGTGATGTGGGCTAATCTTACTGGAGTTAGATAGCATCTCAGGGTGGTTTTAATTTGCATTTCTCTGATGATTAGGGATGATGAACACTTTTTCATATGTTTGTTAGCCATTCATCTGTCTTCCTCAGAGAAGGTTCTGTTCATGTCTCTAGCCCCATGATATATGGGATTGTCAGCTCTTTTTTTGTTGATTAATTTGAGGTCTCTGTTGATCCTAATTATCAAGCCTTTGTCAGATTTGTAAAATGCAGATGCCTTTTCCCATTCTGAAGGTTGTCTGTTTGCTCTCATTGTTGTCTCCTTAGCTGTGCAGAAGCTTTTCAGTTTAATTAAGTCCCATTTGTTTATATGGTTGCCATGGAAGTCTTTTTCATAAAATCTGTCCCCAGGCCAACATCTTCAAGAGTTTTTCCCACACTTTCTTCTAGGATTTTTATTGTTTCATGCCTTAGATTTAAATCTTTTATCCATCTTGAATCAATTTTTGTAAGTGGTGAAATGTGCAGGTCCAGTTTCAGTCTTTTGCATGTGGTTATCCAGTTCTCCCAGCACCATTATTGTGTAGGGATTCTTTCCCCAGAGTATGCTCTTGTTTGATTTAGGATCTATTTGAATTTACATGTCTTGGAAGCAGCTGGGCATATGGATCTCAGCATTCTTTGTTTTTACTGCATTTGTCTTTTCTTTCTAAAATTGTTTTTGAATTAAAGTTTCAAATACATAAATATTGAGTATTATATGTGTACTATGTTAATGACTGAAACCATTGTAAACTTTTAATTTTATTTCAAAGTATGTTTTTTTACTTTTCCTAAATTTTTCTGAAAGGAGTTTTCCTGGAACAAATTTTGCAAGGGGCAGTCATGCGGAAATTGTAAAAATAAGAGGAAAATACCTAATTCTGCAATTTGCTAGTAATAGTCAAAGAATAATCTTAAGAATTCTCTTGCTAACAGGCATCCTACCCTGTGGGAATTCGGTTTTGCATAACTTCTGAAAATGGCTGAACAGACAGAAGGAGATGTAAATATTTCTCTTCTGAAATTGTTTTTGGGACTTTGTTTTTCACAGAGTTCTTGAGTAAAGAGCGAGAAGGAGCTTCAGGCTAAGGGGTATGTTTTGGGTGGGGAGTTTGGGAGTGGAGAGGTTACCAGGAAAGAAAAGGGTATCTTTAAGCATCTAACACATGTATATGATCGTTTCGAGAGTACTTTTATCTTTTATGACTTTTGATGTCACCAGGTAAGGAGACTGATGCATACTCCAGATATACCTATCTGAATTGGAGCTGAGGGGTCAGTGCAGGGACTTGACAAAGTCATTCAGCTCCTTAGCAGCAGAGCAGGATTTGCACCTAGAATCTCCAGTTGGGATTCTTTCTCACCCTGTCCATCACTTCTATCAAATCTACAGTGGCAGGGCAGTGGCCTGGGGAAGTGGCCAAGTTATTGAGTCAATGGTCAAGAGAAACTGAACCCGTCCTTGGAGGGGTCCCAGTGCTGGGATGAGAGAGAAGCAGGACTCTCACCTCTGGCTGATATGCTGAGCACAGTTCACCAGGATGGCCATACAGTGCACTGTGAGGACCCCGATGGCCAGCATACTGATAGGACCAACCTGGAGGGAGAGGAGAGACGGGCAGTGAGCCACATGCTGGGCATTCCCGCACCCTGGCCCTCTCCCAGTCCTAGTACTAGGACCCCTCTTATAATAAAGCTGTCTCTGGCATCGCCCATAGCTCAGTGGCTACCAAGGGTGGCAGGTTTAAACCCCATCTGGGTCAGCTAAACAACAATAACAACTGCAACAACAAAAAACAGACCAGGTAGTCCCTGTAGTCCCAGCTACTTGGGAGGCTGAGGCAAGAGAATTGTTTAAGCCCAAGAGTTTGAGGTTGCTGTGAGCTGTGATGCCATAGCACTCTACCCAGGGTGACATAGTGAGACTCTGTCTCAAATAAATAAATAAATAATAAATAAAAAGTCCCTGGGACGAGACACTGCTTGAATGTTCTTGTGCTCCAGATGCTAGGGTTTGAATGCCGTTAGCATCACTATAAAGTGGCTGCTCAACCTCCGCTAGGTTAATTCCAATGACAGAGAGCTCACTCCCTCCCCACACAGCCCACACTTTGCTATCTGCCTCAAGTTCTACCCTTTTTGAGTCCCTTGTAGTAATTTCAGTTTCTTTTTCACACGCTAGTCTTTATCTCCTGCAAGGTGCTTGGAGACAGGGTTCCTCTTATGACTTAGTTCTCGTCCTCTACTATGGAGTTCGTCAACAGGGGACTTTCCACACTGTGGGCAGATGATTCTCTGTTGTAAGGAGCTGTGCACTGTATGATGTATAGCAGCGTCCACCCACTAGGTGTCAGTGCCCCTCAGTGCCTGGTTGTGACAACCAAAATCCTCTCTAGACATTGTAAAAGTCCTAGGGAGGGGCATAAAATTATCACAAATTGGGGTGGCACCTGTGGCTCAAAGGAGTAGGGCACCAGTCCCATATGCCAGAGGTGGCGGGTTCAAACCCAGACCTGGCCAAAAATTGTTAAAAAAAAAAATTGTCCCAAGCTGAAATCACTGCTCTGGTGCATCTAATTTGTCAATATTATTTTTAAAAAGTAGGGCCAATTAGGCTGGCTGTGGTGGCTCATGTCGTAACCCTAGTACTCTGGGAGGCAGAGGTGGGAGGATTGCCTGAGCTCAGGAGTTCAAGACCAGCCTGAGCAACAGTGAGACTCCATCGCTACTAAAACTGGAAAAATTAGGTGCCTGCTGTCCCAGATGCTTAGGAGGCTGAGGCAGGCGGATCACTTGAACCTAGGAGTTTGAGGTTGCTGTGAGCAGTGGTATCATGGCAGTCTAGCCTGAGCAGCAAGAGTGAGACTCTGTCTCAAAAAATAAAAAAGTAGGGCTCATTATTAATTATAATCCTCCAGATGTGATCAGAAGACCATAGAGTAAAGAGGGTTTCTCTCACCTCCTTTGTTCTGGACACTCATGTCTTTATAAATGTGACCTATCACAAAGAAAAAAACGAGCAATCAAGAGCCCCACTAGACTCCACTAGAATGTAGCCTCCATGTGGCAGACACTTTTTTGTCTTGATACCTCTATATTTTTAGGGCCTAAAAGTGCATAGAGCCTAAGAGCACACATAGTAGATACTCAATATACTCAATAAACATTTTTCAAATAAATCATCGTCAGAGTTTCTGGTGAGAGATGGAAGATAAAGAAATCATGTAATGATTCTTAGGAAGCAAGAATCAAAGGATGAAAGAGCGATCTTAAAAAGCAAACACCATGTTAGCAAAGAGAGTTGTGGTGGAAGGCCATGTCCTCCGCAGACGTTCTAGAACCTAGAAGATTTCAAAGAGGAAAGAGATTACCAGACCAGGAGAGAAAGAAAAGTTCACTGCAACTGAATGAAAAATATACATTTGATGTCAACTCAATTCAACAGACCATAGGTGAATCTTGCTGTGTGCTGTCTCTACGGCAGCTCGTGTGGGGAGGTGTAAAGTGAAAGCAGGCAGTTCTTGCCCACAGAGCTTTTAATTCAGTGAGGATGCTAGGTCTATTATGAAGATTAGGTGTGTCTCATGTTTGTAAATGTTTTAGGAATTCCAAGGGAAGTGGATAGAAGTTTCAGAAAAACGCAAGTTATGACGGCGTCAATGTTCTTAGGAAAGAGTTCAGTTTTAGAAAGGAGCAAATTTCATAAGACAAAAACAAGGGAGATGAGATCAGCATGGGAAAAGAGATGGGGCAGGTTGGTGCAGGGTGAGTGTAGGATTGATGGGGGCGTCTATCCTCACATCCAAGCCACTTTCTCACGTGCCATCAAATGTTTTGAAACAGGAGAGGGAGAACTGTGCAAAACTGGAATCTATGAGATGCTGGGCCTTTAAGAGCAGTGGCCCAGCCTCTCCCAGGAGACTCTGTTTGGTTTTAGGTTGGCTCCAGTGGTTTGATGCCAAGAGGCACATTTCCTATTGCAAAAGATGCTTCCAAATTGCACCTCGATAAATAGTGCAAAGGCCTTTGGGATCCATCTCCCTCTCCCCCAAGCACAAAAGCCTATTTCCCACCTCCCAGATGCCTCTTACCAATAAGCCAGCATTTTTTATGGCCAGGGGAAGCCCCAGGAGCCCTGTGCCAATGTTGCATTTCATCAAGTGGATCAAGGTTTGCATCCTCCTGCAGTGGGGATGGGGAGACAAGAGGGCACTGTTAGTTGGAAGGAAGGGTGGCCCAGAGCTCAGACAGCTTCCAGCACCTCCAGTGGCGCCTGTGGGGAAGAGGGACAAGACTGGAGAAGTGGACTAAGGGACATCTCTCAATTCCATGTTCTGGAACATCCAGGGCTGGTGCGAGTTTAGGTGAGTCAAATATTTAATACACACTAGGCTCTAAAGAAAAAGTTCATAAAAATTGCTACCATTCTGGATAACTCCCTAGTACCAACCAGTTGGTTGGTTAACTGATCCAATGATTTCTTTTGTGATTTATTAACTCAATATTTATTGAGACTTACTACATGTCTACCATTTAGGAGGACAATGACAAAGATCAGTAATCATTGCCTCAATTTACAGAGTATTGATTGGCATCAGATCATTTATTAACTCACTAGAAAAATCATAATTATCTTCTACCACATATATGGAATATTTGCAATATTTATAAATTGTTATATCTCCATGCTATGCATCATATAGATGCATTAATTTTTTTAATTAAATCATAGCTGTATACATTAATGCAATCATGGGGTACAATGTGTTGGTTTTATATACAAATTGAAATATTTTCATTGAACTGGTTAACATAGCTTTCATGGCATTTTCTTAGTTATTAAGACATTTATATTCTACTTTTAGTAAGTTAAGACATTTATTTAGTAAGTTTCACCTGTACCCTTCTAAGATGCACCGTAGGTGTGGACAGGATGCGTTAATTTAATAGTGATTGCTAATGTGCACACAGAGTACTTACTGCTGGGTACCAGGGGTCCTCACACCTTTGCTGGCAGCTCCTGCCCTGGTAGCTCCAAGTCCAATGGGGACTGGGGTGGGCAGTGGGAACAGGACCATGAGAATAGAGTCAAAAAGGAACTTAAGTGAAAAGTGAGTGCAAGAGCACTGGATTCTGAGTTCTAGCTCTGCCATTAGTCTACTGTGTTTGGTTACTATTTTGGGAATCCCCTCAAAGGCTGCTTAGATCCTGTCTCCTCACCTGCCAAGAAAGGAGAATAATTCTAGTCCTGCCTACATCCCAGAGATGCTGTAAGAGTCAAAAGAGGAAATGACATGGAGAGTCTTGGGATCATGAAGCACTTCACAGCTGTGAGCGTCATCATCATCATCATGTGGCCTTTATGGTGCTCACCTGTTGGAAAAAGCCTCCTTGAAGATGAAGTAGAGTTGGGATGATAGAGCAAGGGCAAGCAAAAGCTGGTTTAAGCAAGGTAGAGGTGCCCCCTCTACCTAGAACAAAAGGTTTCCTAGAGGAGGCCACCGCAGGTGCAGGCCAAGTCTCAGGCCCAGACAGAGAACCCCGTCTGCCGCCGACATTGACTGCAGGTGGCCAGGAGAACCGAAACCAACTGCTCAAGGTCACACCGTGAGTCCAGCAGAGACAGAGCTGTGTCTAAGTCTTCTCCCTTAGGGAGTCCCAGCCAGGGGCTTCAAGGAGGAGGCCGTGCCAGGGTTTTGCATTTCAGTACCAACCTCAGAGGTGGGAGTGCAGCAGCCCTTAGGTCGGTCAGTTCACCTGAGGGAGCGAGTGTCTGTTGTCCCTTCACTTCCAAGACATCAATTTTATTTCTTGACAACTGTAATTACTAAAAAATATATCAAAGCTCAAAAGCCTGTTTTTTCCCTTTTGCCAATTCTTTAGTAGTAATTTCTTCAAAAGACATGCTCTCTCTGCCTGCTTCCTGCCTTTTTTCTCTTCATCTCTCACTTCTTTCCTATGACAGCACCTTGTCCAACTTGAATCAGGTCTCATGGGAAAGGCTAGACAAAGCTTTGGAGACCTTGGAGCAGAAACGGGGGTGGGGCTCCTCTGACCATGTTTAAAGAATTAGCTTTACATATTTTCCTTGAAAAACAATACATTGAGAAGAGGGCGGAGCAAGATGGTGGCCGAGTAACAGCTTCCTTGCGGCTGTGCACAGTGAGACTGGGGAGAGAGGACTTCAGGCATCTCTGCCAGGCGGGATCTGCCCAGAAACTTCCCTTTGGGGACACAGGGAGACAGCGTGAGGCTTCTGGACACCCTGAGGAAGGCTAAAGTGGCGGAGATTGGGCAAG
The DNA here is from genome assembly GCA_963573935.1 of Arctocebus calabarensis. Lineage (NCBI taxonomy): Eukaryota > Metazoa > Chordata > Mammalia > Primates > Lorisidae > Arctocebus > Arctocebus calabarensis. The sequence goes on from CAUYON010004107.1 coordinate 20,832, forward strand.
T
>CAUYON010004108.1:0-20227 GCA_963573935.1 Arctocebus calabarensis
TTTGCAAGTTATGCCTCTGACAAAGGTTTGATAACCAGAATACACAGAGAACTCCAACGTATTAGCAAGAAAAGAACTAGTGATCCCATCTCAGGGTGGGCAAAGGACTTGAAGAGAAACTTCTCTAAAGAAGACAGGCACATGGCCTATAGATACATAAAAAAATGCTCACCATCCTTAATCATCAGGGAAATGCAAATCAAAACTACTCTGAGATATCACCTAACTCCAGTAAGATTAGCCCACATGACAAAATCCCAAAACCAGAGATGTTAGTGTAGATGTGAAGAAAAGGAAACACTCCTACACTGCTGGTGGGAATGCACACTAATAAGTTCCTTTTGGAAGGACGTTTGGAGAGTACTTTGAGATCTAAAAATAGACCTTCCATTCGATCCTACAATTCCCTTACTAGGTATATACCCAGAAGACCAAAAATCACACTACAAAACAGACATCTGTACCAAAATGTTTATTGCAGCCCAATTCATAATTGCTAAGTCATGGAAGAAGCCCAAGTGTCCATCGACCCACGAATGGATTAATAAACTTTGGTACATGTACACCATGGAATATTATGCAGCCTTAAAGAAAGATGGAGACTTTACTTCTTTCATGCTTACAACGATGGAGCTGGAACATATTCTTCTTAGCAAAGTATCTCAAGAATGGAAGAAAAAATATCCAATGTACTCCACTCTACTATGAAGCTAATTTAAAGGTTCCATATTAAGACTATAACCCAACTGTAGCACAAGAATATGGGAAGGAGGGAAGGGGGAAGGTTGGGATTGAGGGAGAGTAATTGGTGGGGCCACATGTACAGTGCATCTTAGAAGGGTACAGGCGGAACTTACTAAACACACTATACAAATGTCTTCATACAATAACTATGAAAATGCCATGAAGGCTATGTTAAACAGTTTGATGAAAACATTTCAGATTGCATATGAAACCTGCACAACGTACCCCTTGATTGCACTAATGTACGCAGCTATGATTTAATAATAAAGAAAAAAAGACAGAGAGAGAGGCTTAGGGAGGCAATGAGAAAACACACCCAATTGACACCTGACTCCATAGAGGGTCAGATTATTGTAAAAGACAACTTTATCCCTCAAGCGGCCCCAGACGTTCAAAGAAAACTCCAGAAATTGGCTATAGTCCCAGACCATAAGCTGGTGAATCTTCTTAAAACAGCCACTATGGTCTTTTGTAACCGAGATCTGGAGAGAAAGGAGGACAAAGAGAGAAAGGAACAGGAAAGAATGACAACTCTAGTAATGGCACTCTGACAAACCAGAGGAGCAAAAAACAAGTGCTTCCAATGTGGCCAGACTGGCCACTTCAGAGAAGACTGCCCCCAGCAGCACCACTAGCTGGGCAAGCCACCTGGCCCCTGTCCAGAATGCAAGGGTGACCACTGGAGGGTGGCTGTCCCCAGAGGCAAAGGCCTCCTGGGACAGTGACCCCATCAGAGCCCAAACTGGACAGAGAGTGCCCAGGGCAAATTTTCATGGCTCCAGCTTGTGTCATCACCCCTTAAGAGCCCCAGGTTTGCCTTACAGTGGAGCACCAGGAGAGAAAATTTCTTTTGGACACTGGAGTAACCTTTTCTGTACTTCTCTCTAATCCTGGTCTTTTATCTCCCAAATCCATAACTATAAGGGGGGGTCTGGACAACCAGTTACCAAATTGTTCTCCCAGCCTCTACGCTGCAATTGGGATGACTTGCTGTTCTCTCATGCCTCCCTAATCGTCCCTGAAAGTCCTGCTCCCTGTTTGGGGAGGGACATACTAACTAAAACAGGAACTTTTCCCTCCTGGAGATCTAGTCATGATCAAAACTCTTCCCTCTAATTCACCTTCCCTATCCCAACTTGGGGAGTCCCCTTTCCTGTTATCTTGTCTTCTTCTACTGTTAAGGTTGTCGGAGTTGATTCCTGCATACATCATTCACAAGTAAAGTCCTGGAACCCTCCATCTTCTACGGAGGCAGGCAATGAAGACAGTCAACCACAGACAAACTACACTTGTGAGCCAAAAGAAAGTTTGAAGTTATTATTTAGGAAACAGCAAGAAAAATCCTAATATGGTTTTCTTTTGCCATCACTGAATAAGTGCTTCTGACCTGATGCTGTTCTACCTTGGCCTATTACTGATTATACTAATCAGATTTATGTTTTCCAGAAATGTCATCAAGCCACACACAATAAAGATGGTTCCAGTCCATGAACCCCTGTATCACTCTGCCTCCAGAGAAACCCTAACTGCCCCCTTCTATCATCACCCGACTCAGCAGGAAGTAGTTAGATCAAGTCTTTGCCCCTTCTCCCTAACAGCAGTTAGAGTTTCTACTCCGAGAGGGAGAATTGATGCAAGACATTTGGCGCCCTGGCCAGCTCAGCAGAGCTGGCGGATCTGCCGCCTCCTCCTTGGTGGTGTCCATGCTGTGGCAGTCAGTTGAAGAGCCAGCAGGCTGGATGACAGGCAAGGAAGGGGACCCCCAACCCCCACCAGAGGCTCCAATAGCCAAAAAGTCTGGACAACTGCCGAGGAGACACCTGTGCCTTGGTGTCTCCTTCACTTTATGCTTAGGACTAAATGTGGAACCCCCATTTCCTATGCCTAGGTCAACTTCTTGTGAATTTCCTAGGCTTCATTTCCATGAATGGACTGTATCCATTCATTGATACATTCATTCACCTTGCCCCCAGTGGAAGGGACTGTCTTCATTCGTTTCCTGGCCCAGGAACCCATACACCTATATATACCCTGAGACTAAAGGCCTAAAGAAGGAGATGGGGAAAGACCGGGAGAGAAATGGAGAGAGCTTCTCTCTCCCCACTAGAATTCTCTCCCTCTACCAGGAGCTTTAGTGTATTCTGTATTCTGTAAATAAATTCTGTCTTACCACTAGGGGTTGGGGGGGAATAATGTAATGAAGAATAATAAAATACATGTTAAAAAATAAAAAAAATAAAAAAAATAAAAACTTTGCTGACCCTTTGGATTAGAACAAGAGATCTAAGTTACCTAATCTTTGTGGGCAGACTTTAGTATCTTTACATTACTCGATTGATGAGGCTATGTTCTCCACAGGGACTTGACAAGATCTCCATTCAACAAACATTATGGGGTCGCCAATAATAATAATTATAGTCATATTAGTAGCTAATGCACCTATCACAGTTACAATGTATTCTAAAAATGTTTATATATATTAACTCTTTATTTATCACAGCAATTTGTGGGACATGTACTATGATTATTTCCATTCTGAAGATGAGAAAACTAAGGCACTGAGAAGTGAAATAATTTCCCCAAGGTCACACAGCTAGTGAACCACAATAATTCCAATCCCGAGCCATACTCTGTGATGGGGTAATGCAGCAGTGTGAGCACAGTGGCAGATGTAGATGGTTTTTGGCTTTTTGATTTTTCTTGTGGAGGTTTTTTGTGGATGGATGGTGGAGAGCGGCAGCCTTTAAGGATTCACCGATTATAATAAAGGAAGGGGTGCTCTTTTTTGGTCTTTGCAATTGTGCAGATGATTGTCCCCCAATCAGAGCACCAGCATCTGTGCTTGGAGGCCTGCCTGTGAAGGAAGAAGTTTCAGACAGGAAGTGGTGTGGGCCAAGGTCAGGAGGCTGTGCAGAAGATCCCGGAGCATTCCTGCAGGTGTTTGCTTAGCAAATTTAGAGCGGCTGGTAAAGAGAAATGAGATCAAGAAAGGAATATCCTTTCATAGCCTGTTGATTCCTTGTGCTTTTCTTTTTATTGTTAGTAAACCTGTATTATTTAGTACCAAATAAGGTGGCAGCTTCTTTAGAGAGAGTCCCAATACTTTGCTTTTTACAATAAACTTAGGCTATTCCCTTCTCCAAGCTCTGCATTCAGAAAGCCTCAGTATGCAAGATAAAATACAATAACTTGACTTGAAACATCGACTGTCATTGCCGTATTCCAAAAATTTATAGCACATTGATCTTAAAGTATATAAAGTTTAAAAAAATGTATTTTCCCAAGCCGGCAGTTGAAGATTTAGGCTGCAGAAGAGAAATCCACAGGGAATTTCTGGAGGCCAGAGGCTTCTCTCCACCTCCCCCTGGCCAGAGAGCAGCATTTCCATCTGCCTGACAACCTTGAGGTCTGGTGTCAGACACTGGTGCTCACTAGCTGCTGCTGGAGGCAAGCCTGCTGGTGGGGAGGGGGTGTGTGGAGCTCCCCACAGCACTGCAGCCCACACCTACCTCTCTCAACCTGTAACTGGGCCTCCTCCGTGCCCAGCTTGGCTTGGCAGTACCGCTCTGTGCAACCGTCTCCAAGAAGTCTCTATCCTCCCCGGCTCCTGGGGCACCCGAAAGGGCAGTGCTGGATAAGCCTCCGTAACACAGACCAGCCCTGGGGAGAGAGCCGTTCCATGGCATTTGGGCAGGCAGATCTGGAATGAGTTGGCAGGCCTGACTCTGGTCCTGAGGGACAGGTACCCACGTCAGGAAACCACCAACCTCGCTGGCCCCATTTTTGGCAGTCTGAACTGAGAGGCGAAGACAGGAAAGGAGAATGTAGAATTCCGCCCCAGCTTAAGAACAGGCATGTAGGTGGTGGAGAGTGGAGGTGGGAAGCTTGAGGGGCCAGGTGGGCCAGGGGACAGGGAGGGGACATCGGTCTGTACCAGAGCTGTCTGCTGAGTGAGGTCTGCCTTTGCAGACACTCATGCTGTACCCCTTTCTACACTCCTGAGGGGCACCCAAATTCCACAGAGAATGGATGAAGGAAAATATTTTCTTTCTCCAGCAGTAATTTCCTTCCATGACCCTGGTAAGGACCTCCCCTTCTTCGTCTCTCCACTCCTCCCTCAGGCTCTTGCCAGAAAGGAAAATCCTACATACGCACCTGGAATCATAGACCAGACGAAAACACTAAGCCAGTCACCCGACTGCACACACGTCCTCCAGCCTCCCAGAGCAGCCACACCACGTCTCTCCTGGACGTACCTGTGACTGCATCTGGGAGAGCACCCCTCTCCTCGAGCTGCACCCACACCCCCCTGTGACGCCTTCTCATCACCTCACTTTCCCCTTGGCCCACCTGCCACCACCCACCTTGTTATTGGAGCCGGATTGTGAAAGGGTGGAGGGTTTCTGAAAATAAATCTGAGCCTAAAGTGAAGAAGGGGGGAGAAAAGCTTTCTGAATATTGGATTAAGACTGGCTCCAAGAATATTGATATTCCCATAAGAAAGCCGTTAGCTTGCCCATTACTTTAGATCCCATGAATATTTCATTGGTTGATTTAAGCACTGAGATTTTAAAGCACGCGTGCGTGCGCACACACACACACACACACACACACAGAGCACATTTTTGGCAATGGGACCATCATTCTATCTTCCTTGCTGGGGCTTTGACACAGCTCATGACACCATGTGGTGGCTTTGAGACAGAGTCATCTGTCTTACTAAATTTCCTAAATTTATACCTAACAAGGAACATCTCCTAGCTTGACTAGGGCAAGTTTTCCAGAAGGCAGACAGTGGTTTAACTTGTATTTGTGACTTGCTTAGTATTCCAACTCCCTCAGCTCTCCATTGCTGGGTGAACAATAGTCAAATTAGCTTATTGTCTGCAGCTGACTTAATGAAAGGGCTAAATCCGTTTTAATTCCAGCATCTGGGGGTTAAAATAAAAAGGAATGACTTATATTGCTGTAACCCTGGACAAGAATGGACACACTTAAAAGGATACATTTCTTTATGCTTCCTAATTAATAACAAAATAAATAGATTTTTACTAATTCTCTGGGTCACAGTGTCATACCACTCTGATACTTTGAAATTCTCTTTTCTTCACTAAGAAAAATCCTCACATCATAGAGGACAGCCGTTCACCACACTCCAGAAAAGTCTTCCAGTCATCCTGAAATCTTTTAGTCTAAATCTTTCTCCTGCCTCAGCTGAATAAGGCAGGTTTTCAGTGGTGTGTGCAAATGCCAGTAGCACATGGCAAGTGTGGCTGCTCCATAAGAGGAGGGTTTGATGCCGTGAAAAGAACTGTTAACTAGAGTTAGGAGACCCGGCTTATAGATTCAGCTTGGTCACAGAGACTTTGAGTGATCCACTTACCTAGTCAATTGTTTTCTCCTCAATAATCACTCTCAAATGTTACTCATTTGCTTATGACTCTTGGGTTGTAAGTGAATGAAATTAAATTCCATTTGGCATGAGCAGGTGAAAGGGGTCTAGCTTCTCATGCAGCTGAGGTGTGCAGGGCAAATTTCAGGCTCCACTAGCTCCGAGGATCATCCAATGTGATAGGAATTTGGTTTTTCCTGGGTATGTTTTCTCAGTGTTGGCTCCATTCTCAGGCAGGCTGTACCTTTTTGGTGACAACCTGTCTTCCAGAGCTTATAGCTTATCTTCTCAGCTTGATGTGCAGTGGGAAAAGGACTCCTGTTTCCTAGGCGCTGCAGTTTTTACTGTCTTGATTTGAATTGAATTGAACTGACTTGGGTTGTGTGCTCATCTCTGAATCAATCACAGTGACCAAGGAATGTGGCACTCTGACCAGTCTTGGGTCATATGCCCAACTCTGGGGTCAAACTTACTCAAACCATACGTAATGAGGGAGAAACAGAGGTGGCATCCTAAGGAAAATCAGGGCATTAGAACCATGAACTGAGGGGAAGATGCTGGGCAGGTAAAGGTGACATATGCTTCTTTCAAGGTCACCAAATGTCCTGCATGTTGCTGAATACTAGAGTAAACTCCTGGTCCTCCTCCAACATGGCAATCAGGACCACTTGACACACTGAGTCACTCCCCGCCTTCTCGCAATGTTTTCTTCACTTTGGATTTTAGGCCTCCTCGCCCCTACCTGCCTTCGTCCTTCACTGACTGCTCCTTTACTGGTCCTTTTTCCTCTCTCTAATCCCTGACTGTATTAGTCAGGGCCCAATCAGAAACCACACCAGCAATGTGAACAGCAAAATGAAAACAAACAAACAAACACACATACAAAAAAACCCTAAAGAATTATTTTATGCTAGGGTGTTGTTTTACTAGCGCATTTTTTAAGAGATGGGGTAGGCGGCGATGGTGAGGGATAAAGAAGTACTAAACGAGAAAAGCAGTTACTACTTCTAAGGCTGAGGGAAACTGAACAAGGAAGGAGCCCTTCCCCACCCTAGCTGAGACTTCAGACCTCTCTGAAGGGGGCGTGGCCACCTCAGGAAAGGGTCACCTGCCAGTGGTGGAGAAACTTGACTGCATGGGCAGAAGCTGCAGTTGGTCCACAGGGGCTCCTGAGGGAAGGGCATTGAATCCTCTGAATTAGTCCTCAGTAAATGAACAAAATCAAAACCTGTCTCTCAGAAAATGGCAGCTCTACATTTGAAATTGCTCAGACCACAACATTAAAGTCAACTTCTTATTTCATAGTCCATGTTTAACTTGTCGACAAATTCTGCTGGTTTTACATGTAGAACGTATCCAGAACTGGACCACATGCCCCACGACCTCCCTCTCCCGACTGGATTCCCTGCTTTGGCACTTTTGTCTCAACACTTTAAATATTTCACTCTGTTCTCCTCCTATGTACATGTTTTCTGAGGACATGTCAGATGCAATTTTTGTCTTCGCTCCTCTGTGACTAAATTGCTTTCCCTTCAGCTTCTCTCTGAATCTGTCTTTGTCTTGGATCTTCTGTAGTTTGAATACGATTTGCTCAGTTTTTCTGGCCTTTATTCTTTGTGATGTTCTCTGAGCCTCCTGGGTCTGTGATTTGCTGTCTGACACTAATTTGAGGAAATTACCCGTCATTATTACTTCAAATATTCTTCTCCTTTCTCTCTTTCTTCTCCTTCTGGTATTCTCATTATACATATGTCACACGTTTTGTGCTTGTCTCACTATTCTGGGGTATTCTATTTAGTGGGCTCTTTCTTAGAATTTTCATCTCTGCTTTCATTGCCCATCTCGTCTTTCATATTATCTAATGTATCTATTAGAACCTTTAGCATATTAATCACAATTATTTTAAATTCTTAATCAGATAATTTTAACATCTTCAGAATCTGGTTTTGAAGCCTACTCTGTCTCCTCAAACAGGGATTTTTGCCTTTTAGTATGCCTTGTAGTTTTTTCCCTGATAGCTGGACATTATGTACTGAGTTAAAGGAAATGCTGTAAGTCGGCCTTTAGTAATGTAGTCTCAGTCTTTTAGGGAACATGGGACATGGACTTCACCAATGCATCTCAGTTTTTATGTCCTCATAGGTGAGAAAGGATGGCAGAGTGTGCTAGAGTTGAATCTTTCCTTTCCCCCACAGAGAGGGTGCAAGGTGACTGAAGTTGGGTATTTCACTTCCCAAGGTCAGTCAGACTCTGATAAAACTCCAGCAGGCCCTTGTTAAGTAGTTCTCCTGAGGGCAGACCTTACTAAGAAGAACAGAATGTTCTGCCGCATTTTTTAAAATAATTTTATTAAATCATAATTGTGTACATTAGTGCAATCATGGGGCACAATGTTGTTCTGCCATATTTTAAAATGGTTCCTTCCTTTCCTTGTCAGAAACACGAGGAGATTCTTCTTCAATATTCACTGTAAAAATGGGCTCAACCTCTTGTGTGTAAAAATCACAAAAATGTGAGGGTGCCTTTGTGACTGGGTGTCCCTGGAGTTTTTAACTCTCAGACTTGTCCACATTTGAGCCTCCAGCAGTTCAAGTTCAGGTTTTCCTGCCCAGCCCTGGTTCCATGGAGGTTTCTGCTCTAGTAAGTTGTGATTCTTTCTACTTGCCTGTTGGTATCCCCAGTTAAAGGGCTAGTGTTTTGTTCTGAACTCACTTCTCTTGTGGGTCTAAGAAGAGTTGTTGATTTTTCAAGTTGTTCAATGTTTTACTTGTTGGCATAGAGTGACAACTTCCAAGTAGCTCTCAGACTGGACTGGAAACCCAAAGTTTTTGGCCCTTTTGTTATTGCAGTCTCAGTTTTAATAGAGCAGCCAGAGTGTCCTTGTTAAAATATAAGCTAGATTATGTCAGTTCCCTGCTTGAAACCCTCTAGTGATTTTCATCTCACTCATAATAAAAGCCAAAGTCCTTAGGGGCTCTCAAGGCCCTAAGTGATGTGTCTCTCCCTTACCTTCCTGAGTTATCTTTCGTTCTTCTGTCTTGCTCCCTCTCAGCGATGCTTCACCCCTTTCCACTCCCCAACTCTCCAGGCTTGTACTTCTTCAGATTTTTGCACTTGCCCTTCCCTGGGTCTAGAAGCCACATGATTTACTCTCCCATGTCTCTCAATTCTTTGTTTACATGTCATTTTCTCAGAGAAGCATTTTTTTATAACCATATTTGGACTATGTTTAAAGAATTATTCACATACTTAATTTTCTGCATAGCATTTATCATCTTGGCAAAACTAAATATATATATTATTTAATGTCTCTCTCCCTCTACCCCTGTAAATACATAAATATAAACTCCATAATAGCAGGAATTTTTGTCTGTTTCACTCACTGTTGCAATCCTAATGCTTCTCATATGCTAGGTGCAAGGAAGGAAACGTTTGTCCTCTACCCTCTTGAATTCTGTGACTAGGGACCTAGTTAGACTAAAGAGAGAGTCACAGGAGAGAAGACACACATTCTTATTGATGTTCATCTTTTAAGGTGCATACAGTTTCCCAAATTAGAAGTGAAAATTAAAAGAAGCAGTTAGACTCAGAAACATATATACAAAAGGTAAAAAAATTGTGGAGAAGTGACTAGACAAAGAAAAGGGGGATTAGGCTTCTGGGGGTTGTAAATTGTGGGAAAATGACTAGGAAATATGTGGGAGAAACTAATAGAAGTCCAGGGTGTCAGAGTAAGGTTTGTTTATGCACACTCATCTTGGTGTGACTCTCTCTGTCTGGTCATGAGTAAGTCTTCTCCTCCTGGTAGAGAGGGGTAACTTATTCAAAGGAAAATTTATGCCCTGTATTATGCAGAGAAAATTTTCTGCACCACTTGTATCTAACTTGCCTTCTGCTCACAATAATCCTTATGCTCCAAGGGCATATTTTGGAGTGGCACAGCCTCATTCCCTCTGGTCTACTCCACTAATATGTGTGAGAGTCTGTGTCAGGGCCTGGGATGTCCTAGAGACGGGATATGTGTAGTTTACACCGAGGATGCTTACATAGGTACAGACATCTCTATAAAGCAAGGCAGAATGTGATAGGTACTAAAGGGAAGGTATTATAGCAAGTGTTATTGGGATTTGGAACCGAGAGAAATCATAGCCGGTTTAGGAAATCAGGAAAGACTTCACAAAGAAGGCAGCTTTTGATCTGTGTATTAATTCTCCAAGGTAGAGAGCAGATCGAAAGCATTCAAAGGTGGAATATCACAAGCAATCACAGGTATGCTGTGGACCGGTGGATAGTCCATTTGGGGTGTCTACATAATCACTGATAGTAGTAGTGGATGACGAGAGTGGAGACTCTCTGGGCCTAGATTGCGTTTGGCTGTTAATGTGAAGATTAAAAAGTGTGCCGAAGTTTAGGAGGCCTCTGAGAAACTTTGAGGACTCTTAAAGGAGGCTCTGTAATTAGATAGCTAAATCATGTTTATCAGTGGAAGGAAAGGGGCTAACATGGGGAGGGAGTAGATGGATTGAAGAAAGGGGAAATATTCAAAGTAGAACTAAGTCTGGAGAAAGTAAGAGGAATAAGATTAAGAACCAGGAAAAAAACAGTGCAAAGGGCCTCTACAGATCCTCAAAAGAGGAGAGAGCTCCAGATAGGACAGGAGGGGACATCATCTCCCCTCTTGTACAGCCCCTACAAGATAGTTTGGTACTAACTAAAGTCTCAGAAAATATGGATAAATGTCATCACTAAGAATCAGCAAAGTGAGTAATTCTAAAAACATAGCCCTCAATGTTAACAGTGGTTGGGTTTCTGGTCAAGGCCATTTTGACCCACATCTACCCTGTGATCATTATCACCTTTGCATCCCTTTGAAACAGGTTCTAAGACGGGCAGCATTTAGAAAGCCTGCAGCTTCCAAATCTCCATTTCTGCCCCCCTGAATCTACCTTCTAACTAGGGAGCCTGACTCCTGGAAGAGCTGGTGACCGTGCTCCTGTTTTCTGATGGGGTTTATTTTGATCTTGGTAATCATGTCCGGTAGTTAAAATCTATCCAGGAAGCAAGATGTTGAATTTCCAGTAAAAGTCCTAAGCCATTTGATTAGAAAATCAAATTCTGAGAACTCCTCAACATGCTAAACATCCTGGAAGCTTTTTTATTATTTTAAATTTTCATTATTTCTCCAGTTCTTGTAACCCCAGTTGTAAACGAAAGCACACAAAGACATAAAGGCAAGGGCAAGAAATAGCCAAGTGGGTGGCCAGGGCTGGGTCAGTATTCATGGAATAAATGTGGCCTATTCTATACTCTGGCCACCAAACCTAGTGAGATGATTAGGCTGGGTTGGATCACCAGGAATTCAGTTTTTTTCTTTTATTTTAACTCTAATAAGCATTTATTGAGTGTGAGTATGTACAAGGGCCTGTGTTGGACCTAGAGGAGGGGAGGTGGTATTGGCTAGGGCCAAAGAAAAATAAAAAGTAGTTTCTACTCCCCAAAGGGGTTCAGAATCAAGTAGGGGTCAGAAGGTGTAAATAACATAAGAGAGGCAATAAAGGAGATAGGGCAGTGATAAAAAAATAAATAAAAAGGAGGTAGTTGGATCCAGACTGGTAGTATCCAGCCTCCAGATTCTAAACTGAAATGTTGGCATAAGAAGCTCTTTCTTATTCAGCAGAAGCAGCAATGCTGATGTAAGGGTTTAGGCAGGTGAGTAGGAAAAACAGAGGGAACTGTTTTAAGATCCTGTTTTGAAGCTGAGCAGCAAAAGTATCTTTGAGGAGATTAAACTGTCATATTATTATTCTAGACTTCTCTGTATGATACTGTATTTCTCTAGCTGTGGATAGAAAATAGCCTAGATCATCCTCATTTCCAAGATTCAAACTTTTGTAGGCATTTCCCTGTTACTAAAAGAAGAGAATGGTAGAGCTGTTTGGGTAAGTTATTACTTCTTAGGGATGCTGTAGCTTTAACCCATAACATAAGAATTGAAATGTGGACTATAATGAGGGCTGGAGATTTTATCTCTCTCTCTCTTTATGTTTATTTAGATCAGTGGTTCTCAACCTTTCTAATGCCATGGCCCTTTAATACCATGAGAACCGCTGATTTAGATAGACATGTAAATAGATACACATATATATTGGTCTTTGTACCATGTAAAATTAACTTAGAAGTACATATAGAGAAAAACATGGTCAAAACAGACAAGCCTCTGGAAACAGTGTTATGGTGGAGAGGTTTTAAGGAGCGACTTTGGAGTTAGATTCGAGTACAAGTTTTGGCTCAGCCACTGAGTAGCTGAGTGAGTCCAGACCAGTACCTAACTCTCTGAGGTTTTATTCTCTTGTGAATAATTGGGACGATAAGATGACCTGCTTCATATAGGGCTGACATGTAAAGCATCTAGCATGATGGAGGGTTCATAGTGAGTCCTTTGTAAATCCAGCCAATTATTTCTGCTCTTTTGTGAAGAAAAACGAGGTTGTTGAAGGGCCGGAGAGAAGCCTAGTACAGTCTGTTTCCATTGGTGAAAGAAGACCCAACGCTTTGTCTCCTCCCTCCCCTTCCTTCATCCTTGTCTTCCCTTTGCTTTCTGGCATCCCTTGCCCTCACCATCAGAATCCCCTGTTTGTTGTGCTAGGATCTGAAGAAGCACTGAAGTGGAATCAAAAAAGTTCCAGTTTTTTGCTCTGCCATTAATGTACTGTAAAACTCTTGGCAAGTATTTTAACTTTTCTGGATGTGAGTACTCTCATTTGTATGATAAGGTTGGGGTCCACGCTAAGGCAGAGTTTTTCCAGCTGCGGATCACCACCTGCTTTGCATAGTGACTCAGTAGGTACGTATGCGATGGTGCATGTACGCAGGCAGTACCCCCCACACTCAGGAATGTAACAGACACTTAAGTCTTGTGAAACAATGGTTAACATTACTATGTGTAATATACTTTCCTTGTCCTGTTCTGTTCTATCCCACATCATTACTAAAAAGTTTGATGTTATGGCCAAGCTAATTGATTTCAAGACCAGCCATGGCTTGGGATTATAGTTTGAACAACACTGGCCTTAGCACCCTTCCTGCTCTAATGTATGGGATTCTAATGCATAGAGATGCTTCCCAAGGGCCACAGTCTCCAAGGCCTCAAGTCAAATATCCTTTATGAATAGTTTATAGAAAATAGCTTTCACTCAGAAGTAACATGCTTTTGAGACATTACCATATTGATCCTGTTGTTCTTCCTGAGAGACTGGTGACATATTATAGTTGGAATGTGAATGCCTGAGATCTCTAGTGGTTTTGTATCTGTTGGAGTCCCATGGAGGCTACTGAGGATTTGGGGTAAACTCTCTATGTAATCCTTTGTATGAATATCCACTCTCTCTATGGAAGGCCAGAATCATTTGTTTTGCAGTCTAGGTATACAGGTCATTTTTTAATGATTAATTTTTTGTGCCAAGAATTAAAAGGCTTAAAAAATTGGGCAAACCTCAGGCCCATCGGTGCCTCCTCTGTAATCTGAACTTTCTGTTGATCGTAGCATCTTTAGCACTAAATAATATTTGTTTGTCTCCCCTACTACACTATGAATTCCTTAAAAGCAGGGACTGATTTTGTCTAGCTACTTACTTCCAGATCTTACTGAAGGGCCTATCATATAGTATATACTCAATAACTATTTGTCAAATTGGTTTAAGTAAATCTGTGAAACAATTTCAGACAGGAGAACCTTCTTCTGGACCTTGTTCTACGCCAGCTGGATCAGACCCCAGGAAGAAAAGGCCCCCATTATTAGAACAGGTGCTCTGGGCTGTCTGGGAGTTTAGGAAGAAGGCAAAATTTCTTTGAGGTCTCCTGTTTTTGTTTTTTCCTTTAGTTCTCTTCCATTAATGATAAGTCTTTCTTCTGCTGATGTGTCAGGACCCCTCGGTTCCAAGTTCTGTCTCTCAAAATATTTGATCAACTAGTTCATCCTAAGAGGAATGTATTATCTCTTCTAATGACATTAATTTATAACCAAGATGTGGCAATTCAAAGGAATGATAGACTTAAATGCAGAAGTTATCAGGTAGCCTGATGATGAAAGATTTTAGGATGGGCCTGGAGGAACAGGAAAGGTCTTCCCATAATGGTGAATCTCCTTAAGAACAACAGTTATTTTCTCCACTTGCCTGTAAAATCATCCAGATTATATCTGTGTGATACAGATGTAGAATCATAAACGAGGCAACCTATTATCTGTTTGGAACATTTTGTCCTTGGTTATACTATGCTGTGCATTTTCTTCTAGGTATTTAATGTGTGTTCATCTGCTCCTTCCAGGATTGCAGACTTCATTAGTCCATGCACATTGGCTCATGTTTGTTTGAAGTGACCAGAGCTCAAAGAAGCCTTTGCAGGAATCAGGAAATAGCTGACTCCATCATGACTCAGTTTTCCCTCGTGTGGACCTTACACTGTGATACAAAAGGATAGAAGAGCATAGGCCACTAGACTGTCCTTCCTTACAGTCACTCCATAGTTGTGGTAGGAGTCCCATGATCTACCTGGGCCTTAGGATTCCCGGCATCCTGAATAGGGTTTTGTTTTCCTTTGTCTTGGTCACCATGTGTCCTAGTTGAACATAGAGACTCTCACCTACTGCAGAATGTTTGGTAACAATGTGATGGTCCCACAGGTGCAGGCTCTGCCTGGGACCTCACCGAGGGTTTTATTGCCCAAAGGAGAAAGAATGAATCTCTCATGATTTGTCAGAGGCTATAGAACTTGAGACATCAAGACAACTTTGTTCTCTGATCAGATATTTACTACATGCTGGCTAAGTGCCAGGCACTATGGAAAGGCTGGAGATTCAAATGTGAAGTCCCTAACAGTCTACTGGAGGAGAATATAGAGCTATGAGCTATGATGTACATACGAGGGGAATCCTGACATAGGAAAATTAGATTTGCTTAGAAAAGAGCTAAGAGCTGCCTTCACAAATTGAACATAAGCATGGGGTTAGGAAGGGAGGAAGACATTTGCATGAACAGAAGCATGGATTTATTAACATGCCTAACACGTTTGGGAAATGAGAAGCTGAGTGTGGCCACAGCATAGAATTAGCAGAGTGGGAGGAAAAATAGAAAGATAAGTAAAAAGTGTAGGTAGAACCAGATTTTGAAAGGTGATGAATGTCAAAGAAAATTATTTGAATTGATTAGAGTTATATATTAGAAAAATAAAGGCTGTTGCTTTTTTTAGATACACAGTAAAGATTCACATCAAAAAAGAGCAGCACTTATTATTATTATTAGTTGTAGTGACTTAAAAACACTAGTAGTTATTTGGTTTGCTCTCAGTAACATCATTGTTTTGGGAAATGCAAATATTCCCAATATTTACTTATTGAACTTTGACTATGGATTTTTTTGTTTGGTTTCATCTTATCTTATTAAAGGAAGAAATTATGATACAGAGAAATGAAATGATTTAGCAAAGGTCACATAAGAAACTGGTGGAACTGGAATATGAGCTGAAGTCTTTTATTCCTACATCTTGTACTTCTCAAGTATAACAGAAGTCAGGCCCTTTTATCCTGAGTAAGCAATGCCCACGGGATGCACCTGAACACCAAGCATGGAATTCTGTGTCAAATGCCAATTGGTCGAATGAATGAGATAGGAGACAGTAAGCTGCAAGGAGTCGCAAGTGACAAATGTCTCTAAAACTAGAGGGGAGAGCTGGTGGTGCTCATAGCACCTGGGTGGTAAAGAGCTCAGGGCTGTAGGTCTCTCCAGCCTTGCTACGGCCATGTTCAGATGGTTGAAGAGCTGGTTGACACAGGGTCATTCTTCCTGCCTCCCATGCTCCCACTTAGCACAGGCAGGACTTCCAACACCTCAGTGGCTCTTCAGGTTCTTCAGGAAGAATGAGAATTTTTTTCCCTCTATTTTTCAAGAATCTAAAACAACAATAGTTATTTATCTATTTATTTTTTATTTATTTATTTTTATTAAATCATAGCTGTGTACATTAATGAAATCATGGGGTACAATGTGCTGGGTTTATATACAATTTGAAAGATTTTCATCAAACTGGTTAACATAGCCTTCATGGTACTTTCTTAGTTATTGTGTTCAGACATTTATATTCTGCATTTAGTAAGTTTCACCTGTACCCTTCTAAGATGCACTGTAGGTGTGGTCCCACTAATTACCCTCCCTCCCTCAACCCTCCCCCCCTCCCCTCCCCTCCCTTGCCCCGTTCCCCATATTCTTGTTATAATTGGGTTATAGTTATTTTGATGATGATGATATCCTAAGATTCAAAGTTAAATCATTTACCTCAAGTTGTATACTTAGTGAACAGCAGGACTAAATTTGGATGCCAATCTGTATAACACCAAGGTTCGCATTATTATCCTTTCATAGGATAACACTAAATAGCATAAAGAAGCTATTAGGGGTCAAAATTTTTCTCTATTTTTGCTTCTAATCTGGTGTAGGGCTCTGGGCCACACCCTATATAGATAGCATCGATATCTTCTTAGAAGAGGTGTGGTTGTGAGGTGAGGCTGTAGAGATTGAAGAACTGTACAGAATTAAAGTTCAGCTAGCTCGGACATTTCTCAAATAATAATGGTAATGATAAAGTAATCATAACAATATCTCTTGTATGGTTTGAGCTTAATGATCTCCAAGGAATTTTCATTCACACAATCTTATTTATAACCTTTTGACTTCATGTGTAGAGTGGGTTATAGTTAAGGGAACATAAAGACCAGATTGAAGATTAAGTAGAAAGTTAGAAAAAAGGAGTAGATTACAAACATTTTTTACTATAAGGCACAATAGACAATATATGTTCTACTGTGATTCAGGATACTGTAATGTCCTCTGGGGTGGTTATTTCATTAAAGAATGTTGGTCACACTTCAATACATTGATTACACAAAATGACACACTAAATAATTGTGATGCTCAGTTTGAAAAACACTGGCTAAGAAGACCTATTAAAGTCTCTCTGACTTGGATGTGTTCTGGTTCCACAAGGCAGTGAAGTGTGAAGTTATGAATTGTTCAGTCAGTGTCAAAACAAGGCCGAACATTGAAGCAGAGTGAAGACAGTGACCTCTGGTCCTACCTCATCTGCACCCCTGGATCTGATTTCCAAGGTCAAGTGCCTTCAAACCCTTTTCTACCTTGACATATGCCTCCTTATTTCTAAGTAAGACTGTTAGTTTTTAATTTGTCAGTTTCAAAGATTAGCTAATGACTTCTTGTCCAACAACCTCCACTCATTAAAATGTTGGGCTGGCACATATCAAGGTGGCAGTTCTATTGTTCCTGATGCTGTAGGGCAGCGGTTCTCAACCTGTGGGTCGCGACCCCTTTGTAATGATGAAAATGCATCCTGCATATCAGATATTTACATTATGATTCATAGCAGTAGCACAATTACAGTTATGAAGTAGCAATGAAAATAATTTTATGGTTGGTGGTCACCACAACATGAGGACTGTATTAAAGGGTTGCGGCATTAGGAGGTATTAGGAAGGTTGAGAACCACTGCTGTAGGGGAATGTGGTTCAGGTATGCTGGATTTATGAATACTTCTTAAACCAGGCAGACTTTAGCCCCAGGCGCAGGCAATGCTGCCTCCCTTCTCAGGGGCAAAATCCATACCATGAGAATAAGGAAGAACAAATATTTTCTGCAGGTAGGGGAGGGAGATCCCACAGAGAGAGGGGAGGGAGCGAGGGCTGAATTAGATATCTTCTTGTCTTGCTTCCCAAACTTACCATCTGTGGTACTCCAGTCCTTCCCTGGAGAGGAGAGAGTGGAAACTGACAAGTGGCCCAGAGGGCTGTGTGAGGTCAAACCATCCACAAGGGAACGTGAAGCATGGGAGAAGCACTTAGGCATCTATCCCCCCATGTTCTAAGGAAAAAATGTTCTAAGTTCAGGAGAAATCCTGCCTGTCTGGACCCAAAGCACGAAATAGAACTTTATATAGCTAGTTAAGGAACCAGAAACATCTTAGGGGAATTTTTTGGTCATTGACTTGGCTCAACATTGCTATGGAATTGTGTTTTACTACTCAGAAACTTATTACCAGAGGCTCAAGTCTGGTAGTCCCAATTGTTATCATTATTGTATAAAATTAAATTAAATTTGAAAAACCACATGAATATTAAGACAAAGCTATGGATATGTCTGAACATAAATTAGACTGAAACTTAGACTGAATAAGAAAGCTAAGCCCCTAAATGTCAGTACATAATTCATCAATCATCTAAGATGGGGAGTGGCATCTATTTGGTACCACCAACTGATTTCGGCATTGTCATTAAAGCCCAGACTAGAAATGGAATCTGCAATAGACAATGAATTAGGACTATGTGTTAGGGTTTTATCTGAAGCCACAGACCAAATCTTGGAATCAAACTTAAAGATCTTACTTCAAGGGGAGGCCACACATAACACAAAGGCATGAAAACATTCAGGGCTTCCAAGTTAAGGTTGAGAAATTGGGTCCTCAATTACATGGCCTGTCTAAAACAGCAGACTGCCAACCCAACAGTATTCTGTTGCATTTTTCTGACCCTTTGGGGCTTAAATTTGCAACCTGCTTCAGTAAAACTCTTGGCATTTAATTCTATTAAAATCAAAGAGCCAAATTTTTGCCTCCTATTACATGAACACAGTCCTTCCTGACGTCAATGCAAGCTGTGCATGCATAACTGAGGGCAGATTTTGGCCTGGGCTGTGGATGTGTGAGAGCTGGCCCACCATGCTCCCATCAGAACTCTGTCCCACCCGGCCTTCTGATAACATGGCCTCCTCCTTCCTCACTTTCTCTGCATACATCAGGAGCTGGGCCTTAACCCAAAACACAAATTATTAATAGAAGCATAATCTAATACAGAAATCTCAGCCACATGCAAATTTAATGTGGATGTGGCATAAGCAACCTGAGTGGGTAACTATCAAAGTGCAGATTTCACAAACAGATTATGAGTCACCTCTTCCTGAAGCACGCTCAACGTAGTTTCTAATTTATGGGTTTAATTAGATAGGCGAAGGCAGCTTGCAGCTACTTTCATCTTACTGTTTGGGTTTTGCACTTGAGAATGCAAGGCCTCCTAACATCAAGTGTCCAGATGCTAGCTTAGGAAAAGCTACAAATATTCCAGTGCCTGGTACAGGGCCTATGTCAGGAGAAGCATTCTAGCAAATATCTGTGGAATGAATGGATTTTTATCAGGAAAGAGATAATAATAGCAACTCACATTACAGAGTGCTAACTATGTGTTGGGCACTGTCTTATATGGGGTGGCCATAAAGTTTGTGTGCAATTTTAAATGTATGGCTACCTGTACATGAAATTATTTTGCCACACCATATCATGTAGATTTACTGCATTATAAATGAAGAAACTATAAAGAAATGAAGAAACTTAATAGCCAGTTAAGTGGTGAAGTGGGATTTAAATCTAGGCAATCTAGATACACTCTACTAAAGTGCCTCTCAGTTAAAATGTAGGTTTTATTTTATTACTAATTAGTTATTAAGAAAATAATAGTCATTGATAGCTGGACAATCTCACTGAGAAAGAAACATTTTACTAATAAGAGCTTGTCAAGAACTATTTGCATGATCTTTTTTTAAAAATAATTTTAATAAATCATAATTGTGTACATTGGTGCAATCATAGGGCAGAATGTGCTTCATATATAATCAGAAATATTTTGATCGTACTGTTAGAGATAGCCTTCATGGCATTTTCTTGGTCACTATATAAAGAAGTGATACTTTACATTTAATAAGTTTCACCAGTACCCTGCTAAGATGCACCGTAGGTGTGATCCCACCAATAACCCTCCCTCCACCTAGCCTCCCCCCTCCCCTCCCCTCCCTTTCCCTTTTCCCTGTATTCTTGTGCTGTAATTGGGTTTTAGCCTTTATATGAAAGCTATAAATTAGCTTCATATTAGGGCTGAGTACATTGGATACTTTTTCTTCCATTCTTGAGATACTTTGCTAAGAAGAATATGTTCCAGTTCCATCCATGTAAACACAAAAGAGGTAAAGTCTCCATCTTTCT
>CAUYON010004110.1:0-27749 GCA_963573935.1 Arctocebus calabarensis
CTCTACCAGGAGCTTTAGTGTTTTCTGGATTCTTTTCTGTAAATAAATTCTGTCTTACCACAAGGGGGTGGGGGGGAATAATGTAATGAAGAATAATAAAATACATGTAAAAAAAAAAATCCAGACAAAAATATTACAAGAACACTGTAGACTAATATGTCTTATGAATATAAATATAAGAATTCTCAAATAAATATTAGCAGAATGTGAGAAAGTATTACACAATGTGATCAAGTGGGATTTGGCCCAGGAATGCAAAGGTGGCTCCAAATGAGAAAATCGTTTGCACTATGTTAATAGAATCAAGGAACCACCACTACCATCGCCACCAAAAAATAAAAAAGAAAGAAAAAACAAAAACAAAACAAAACAAAATCTTACATGATTTAAAAAATTATTTTATTTTATTTTTTAGAGACAGAGTCTCACTTTGTTGCCCTTGGTAGAGTGCCGTGGTATCACAGCTCACAGCAACCTCCAGCTCTTGGGTTTAGGCGATTCTCTTGCCTCAGCCTCCCAAGTAGCTGGGATTACAGGTGCCCGTCAAAGTGCTTGGCTATTTTTTTGTTGCTGTTTGGCTGGGCCCATCCTCAGTATATAAGGCTGGCGCCTGCCCTCCCCCCTTTTTTAAATTTTTATAGAGACAAGAGTCTCACTTTATTGCCCTTGGTAGACTGCTGTGGTGTCAAAGCTCATAGCAACCTTCAAATCCTGGGCTTAGGCGATTCTCTTGCCTCAGCCTCTGGAGTAGCTGGGACTACAGGCACCATGACGCCTGGCTATTTTTTTGTTGTAGTTTGGCCGGGGCCAGGTTTGAACCCGCCACCTTCAGTATATAGGGTGGGCGCCTTACCCACTGAGCCAAAGGCGTTGCCATACCCTACATGATTTTAATATATGTAGAAAAGCATTTGACAAAATCCAACACCCTTTCTCCATAACCCCCCACCCCCACCAAAAATAATCTACGAATAGGCAGAAGATGACAAAGGGAATACCATTTGGAAAGCATCATCATACAAAGACGCACACGTTGTTTTGCCGCTGTGGCTCTAAGACCCACCACTTTCAAAAGCCTATTTGTTTATCCTGCCACGTGCAAGAAAAAAGTTGCCTGGAGTTCCAAGGCAAAAGATGAAATATCACTGGCACTGGTTGAATAAGGCACCTAAAAACTGTATACTGCAGACTCAAGCATCAATTCTTTTTTTTTTTTTTTTTTTTGCAGTTTTTGGCCAGGGCTGTGTTTGAACCCGCCACCTCTGGCATATGGGGCCAGTACCCTACTCCTTTGAGCCGAGGGTTGCTGCCCCAAGCATTGGTTCTATGAAGGAACAACACCCAGCATCCAGTTTATCCTAAGAATTTCTACAATTAGTCACGCAATAAATGTCTTGTTTTGTTTTGTTTTTTAAAGGAAAACTAGGAGGTGGCATTTGTGGCTCAAAGGAGTAGGGCACCAGCACCATATACCAGAGGTGGGGGTTTCAAACCCAGCCCTGGCCAAAAAAAAAAAAAAAGAAAGAAAGAAAACACTGCAAGGAAAACTAGAAATAAAAAGGAACTTTCTCAACATGATAAGGGGCATCTATGAAAATCTCACAGATAATATCATGCTTAGTGGTAAAAGACTAAAGACTTTCCCCCTAAGAGCAGGTAGAAGGTGAAGATGTCTACTATCACAACTTGTGTTCAAAATTGTACTGAAAGTTCTATCTAAGGCAATTAGGCAAGGAAAAAAATAGGCATTCACATATGGGAAAGAAAAAAATAATAATCTGGGTGGCACCTGCGGCTCAGTGAGTGGGGTGCCGGCCCCATATACTGAGGGTGGTGTGTTCAAACCAGGCCCCGGCAGAACTGCAACAAAAAAATTAGCTACTCATTGTGGCAGGTGCCTGTTAGTCCCAGCTACTCGGGAGGCTGAGGCAGGAGAATCATCTAAGCCCAAGAGTTGGAGGTTGCTGTGAGCTGTGATGCCATTGCACTCTACTAGCGATAAAGTGAGACTTTGTCTCTACAAAAAATAATAATAATAATAATAATAATAATCTGTTTATTTGCAGATGACCTCATCTTATATATAGAAACCCCCAAATAATCTACAAAAAAAAAACCCTATTAGAAAGAGATTATAAAACCTAAAAGAGGTTAGCTATTAACGTGAATGAATAATAACTGTCATGCTTTTTATTTATCTAAGGAATCTGAAGAGTTATTTTGCCCATGGTAGAATGCCATGAATGCACTTCTGGCTAACAGAGCAATTCCATTAGGGCTTTATACCTTTGAGGGAAAATATATATGTCATTACCATAAAATACGTACTAAGTAAGGAAATCCATCAGAATAACAGATCTTTCAGAAGTTAGGGCTTATTTTCCCAGTTTATAGTTTCCATCACTCATTTCTAAACTTTTGCTTTTATAGAGTCTGATGGCTCTGATTACATTTGCTTTCTTTGCAAATGCAGAGTAGTAAGGATTCTTTTCTCCTTATCTTGTAAAGTTCTTTTTTAGAAATTTAAAAGATTTATAGGCGGCGCCTGTGGCTCATCGATTAGGGCGCCGGGCCTCGTATACGCAAAGTGGCAGGTTCAAACCCGGCCTCGGCCGAACTGCAAAACAGAAAAATAGCCGAGCATTGTGGCCGTTGTCTGTAGTCCCAACTACTTGGGAGGCGGAGGCAAGAGAATCGCCTAAGCCTAGGAGTTGGAGGTTGCTGTGAGCTGTGTGACGCACAGCACTGTACTGAGGACGATAAAGTGAGACTTTGCCTATACAGAAAAAAAAAAAAAAAGACCAATAAGTCTTTTTTGCCAGTTTCTCAGTCTCCAGCCCTCGAGGGCCGAGGGCCGGGGCGTCACAGCTCACAGTAACCTCTAACTCTTGGGCTCAAGTGATTCTCTTGCCTCAGGCCCTCGGGTATGTGTCTGGCACCCACCACACTTAACTATGGGCGCTGGGCCATGCGTAGGATTTTTTTCTTTTTCTTTCTTTTTTTTAAGACAGAGCCTCAAGCTATCGCCCTGATAGAGTGCTGCGGCGTGACAGCTCACAGCAACCTCAAACTCCTGGGCTCAAGCGATTCTCTTGCCTCAGCCTCCCAAGTAGCTGGGACTACAGGTGCCCGCCACAACGCCCGGCCTTTTTGTTGTTGTTGTTACCATTGTCATTGTTGTTTAGCAGACCTGGGCCGGATTCGAACCCAGCAGCTCTGGTTGTCTCGGGCTGGTGCTTTAGCGGCTTGAGCTACAGGTACCACCCCAAGCGTAGGATTCTTAATGTATCATAGTACCTTTGGGACAATAAAGGGAGAAATACTGACGTATATTTGGTTTATAGGTTGTATTTTTGCCTGTCCGTCCGGGGAGGAGGTATTGGCCCAGACGGGCAGAGCCTGAACACCGGATGTCCTTGCTGTCCGAACCTTGATTTCCCCCAGCGAAGAACGGACAGTAACTGCCCCTTGTTTCTCGCACTTCCACCTCCTAAGCTAAGCCAAACATAATAGGCGAGTCTTAGAACATGCTCGGGTCCTCCGGCGCCTTCCACACCGACAAAAACCCGCAAGGTGAACCGCTCCTACGGCGAGCGGTACACCAAAAACTACATTACCCAGAAGGCTGTGCCCGAGGAGGGTGCTGGGTGATTTCCTGCATCCCAAGCCGGGGGAGGCGGGACTTCCGGGTTGTTCGCAACTGACGCCATTTTCCTTTTTCCTCCGTCCGGAATGTTTTTGAGTTGTTGAGGGCCCGCGCCGGAAGCATGTATTGGGCTTCTTGTCAAGACTGAGCAGGAAAGAAAGATAGGGATCCCCGTTGCACCTTTGTGCGAAGGAGAGCTCCTGTAGCGGGCGTGTTCCCTGGTCGCTCGCCGGGCCGCGGCCTCTTGTCACTCGCCTTTGAGCCCCGCAGTCGCCAAGAGCGGCGCCTTGGGACTCGTACGCCATCTCTTCTAAGAAGACAGCGGCCCCAGGTCGCCCACCCTGGGCAGGGCACGGGTAGGGAGTTACCCAAGCTGCCTGGGCGGTGGTTGCTCTCCTCTCCCAGCCCTGCGCGGCCCAGAGGCCGTGTGATGGCTGCAGCGGTGGCGTCGTTGACGGCCCAGATGCAGGTGAGTGGATGGTGATTTCCTAATTGCTGGACCCCTGCTGGGGCAGAGCCTGATCTTGAAGAGGGTGGCGGCCAAGCTGCCTCATGGATTTATTGTTGCAGTTTTTCGTTCTGGCATATGGAGCAGATTTTCTAATTAACTTATCCCCAACCCTAAAGGTTGTTGCCGTCTGAAAGGAACGCGATAGTTGTTGAAAGAATGAATTATATTTCCTCCCGAGGCACCTACCACAAAAGCACCTACCCTGGTCGCTTGTACTTCATTCCAATGGGGCATAAGGCTTTAGGGGGCGGCACATCCCAGGCCTCTGAGAGGGGTGCAGGGACAAAGACGAGGTGTACTGACCGTTGGAGGAGGCCCGGAAGGATCTGTGAGGTTGCCGGGGTTACTTCCGGCTGCTGAGACAAGGATGGGGAGATCTTGTGGTCTTTGGTCTTTTCCTTTGTGTCTCTCCTTTCTTCAGCAAGTAGAGATCAGTCAAAGGTCTTTATTCTCATGTCCACAGCCTGCATTATCCAAGGCAGAAAGAGGCTGGTGGTTTATTGCGGAATTTCCGGAGAGTCTGGACGGTCCAGGTAGAGTGCAGAGGGTGTGGGAAGCTGTTCTGGGCCCTGTGATTCCCCAAATAGA
Organism: Arctocebus calabarensis; assembly: GCA_963573935.1. Classification (NCBI taxonomy): domain Eukaryota; kingdom Metazoa; phylum Chordata; class Mammalia; order Primates; family Lorisidae; genus Arctocebus; species Arctocebus calabarensis. The sequence continues at coordinate 4,746 of CAUYON010004110.1, forward strand.
TGCCACCCTTTTTGATGCCTTTTTTTTTTTTTTTTTTGATGCCTTCAGTGATGAAGGCTCAGTTTCTTTTATCTATGTTCACAGATTTTCGGGGGTAATTGAAATGGATTTAAAAGCAAAAACAGAAGAAATGCTTAACAGTCTAATTGCTTTAGATTCAGCATAATGATGAAGTGTCAAGTTACACTATTTGTCCCTGGTCCAACATTGTCCTAAAACTTCTAGGCTCCTGTAGGTTGCATGACTCTAGGTAAAGTGGTAAAGCTTCCTTTTTTGTTGTTTTTTGTTTTTGCGGTTTTTGGCCAGGGCCGGGTTTGAACTCACCACTTCTGGTGTATGGGGCCCGCACCCTATTCCTTCAGCCAGGGAGCCGCCCAAGGTAGTCATTGACAGTGAAGTGAAGATGATGACTGGATTGATTCCAGGGGCTGTGGGAGGATTAATAAAAATCCCAGAGCATACAAATCCCTGAACAATCTTTCTTTCTCTTTCTTCCTCCCTCTCTTTTTTTCTTTTTCTTTTCTTTCTTTTTTTTTTCCGTAGGAGACAGAGTCTCACTTTGTTGGCGTTGGTAGGCTGCCATGGCATCACAGCTCACAGAAACCTCTAACTCCTGGGCTTAGGCGATTCTCTTGTCTCAGCCTCCCAAGCAGCTGGGACTACAGGTGCCCGCCACAACCTCTGGCTATTTTTTGTTGCAGTTTGGCCAGGGCCGGGTTCAAACCCCCCATCCTCGGTATTTGGGGCCGGCACCCCACTCACTGAGTCATAGGTGCCACCCTTTTTATTTATTTACTTATTTATTTATTTATGACGGTCTCACTTTGTTACTCTCAGTAGAGTACAATGGTGTCATAGCGGTGTCATAGCTCACAGTAACCTCAAAATCTTGAGCTCAAGCGATTCTCTTGGTGCACCTTCCCCAGTAGCTGGCACTACAGACACCTGTCACAACAATCAGCTATTTTTAGAGACCAGGTCTCTTGCTCAGGCTGGTCTTGAACCTGTGAGCTCAAACAATCTACCCACCTTGGCCTCCCAGAGTGCTAGGATTACAGGTGTGAGCCACTGCACCATACCTGACCTTAATTTTTTCTTTAAATCTCAAAACTTATTGGTGAAGTGGGAACTATCATTCTATTGATCCAGACATCGAGAGTCAGAGAAATAAACCCTTGTCTAGGAGGTAACATAGCCTCCAGACATCAAAGGTTTGGATTCAGACCGCAAGAGTTTGACTTCAGAGTTGGGGACTTTTGGTCTCTTTGACACAGGTTATGAAGCCTTCACTGTGAGGCAGGCACTTAGCTAAACCAGTGAGGCTGAAGTACTGCTGCTGTTACTATTACCGCTATTTTTATCATCACTATTTCCTCATTCCCCTCATTTCTTAAAGGCTTTAGTGTCCATGTCTCATAGTTGATAAGTTCCCATTGTTCTGTGTGGTTCTCTAATGGCTTCCATATAGGAGGCTTCATTTCCTTACTCTGTATATTATTTCTTTTTCTTTTTCTTTTTTTTTTTTTTTTGTATATTATTTCCAAAGCAACATCCACTTGCCTTTGAGATCAGCACAGAGCTTGGGACTCGAACAGGTACTCACTGATTCATGCCTTGATCTCTGTGCCTTTTCCAGTGAAGCATAGGCAACCTCTAATCACATTCAGCAGCTGAAAGGCCAATGTTACTACCTCTATTTGACTTTCCAGGTTTCTGTGACCTTTGATGATATAGCTGTGACTTTCACCAAAGAGGAATGGGGGCAACTGGACCCAGCTCAGCGAACCCTGTACCAGGAGGTGATGCTGGAAAACTATAGACTTCTGATGTCTCTGGGTAAGGCCTTCACCCTCCATCAGGCAGCGGACCTGCCAACTCCTTTTTCTTGGTCTTTACCATCCAGCCTGGAAGGCCTTTGGAATCTGCCTTGCTTTCTTCCCACAGATTCTCATTTTTTAGACTCACTACTTCCTACCTGGTCTTCATGTATTTCTTTACGCACAAAACAGAGTATTCTTTGGGCAAGTTACCGAACTGTCTGTATCTCAGTGTGCTCCTTGGTGAGTTGAGCAACTGTCCAATATACTTTTCTTGTTGTGTCCAGGGTAAAAAGATTATTGTATGAAAAGGGCTCAGGATAGTGCCTGGGAGACCAGGCCTTATGTAGGGGTGGGGAGAGGGGGTGCGCCTTGGTATCCCTCCTGCCACCAGTACTGTTGCTGTCATGCGCATCATGATTATCATTGTCATCATGCATGGATTGAGCACATTCTGGGCATTGTTGGGGAGCTTTGTGTTTGAACAGCATAGAGCAGGAGTCCTCAAACTTTTTAAACAGGGGGCCAGTTCACTGTCCCTCAGACTGTTGGCGGGCCGGATTATAGTTTTAAAAAAAACTATGAACAAATTCATATGCACACTGCACATATCTTATTTTGAAGTAAAAAAAAAAAAAAACGGGAACAAATACAATATTTAAAATGAAGAAAAAATAAAGTTAAATCCACAGACTTACCAGTATTTCAATGGGAACTATGGGCCTGCTTTTGGCTAATGAGATGGTCAATGTCCAGTTCCATATTTGTCACTGCTAGTGGTAACAAGTGATGCAAGTGTGCAATAGTTAGTCTAGATCTGGTTGGAGATTTCAGATGTTTCATTCTGGAAAATGTCTGTTCACAGACATAAGTGCTGCCAAAGATGGTTGCCATTTTGAGTGCATGGTTCCTGAGATTAGGATATTTCTCAGAGGGGAGAGATGCATAAAAATTAGGATGCCTGCTTGAGTTGAATGCATCTTTCAGAGAGTCACAATTCTGCAGTTCAACCAGTTCCATTTGGTAAATTGTATTCACATTTTCTTTTTTTTTTTAATTTCAAGATACTTTATTCTTAAAACAGGTCACAACACTAAGCTTTTGGCCCATTCTGCCGCTGTACAAGCTACAAATGCTTGCTGAGCAGTGGAGGGGTGCTCTTTCATAGCATGTCTGAAAAGTGAATAAAAATCTATATAAAACAAATATTCAGATTGTTTCCATAGGAACACAGATATGTGTGACCCCATCTCCTAATCTCACAGATTGCTGCATCTTTCCCAACCCTACTCTTATGAAGACTCTTACTCTCTCTCATTTCAAAACTAGCAATAATTAAGTTAAATGGTCCCTCAAATCCCTTAATTCAAGCTAAACTTGCAGTTAACAGCTACAGAATGATATCTACACATTAATACTATCTGAAGCACAAGTTGCTGGGTGACGTTTCATTCCACTTTCCCAAGCACAAGAGGCAGGCAGAGTGCCAACATCCTGCCCTTCTACTTCGGGTAGGTAGTTGGGGTTCTGGATTTGCTGCACGAGTTGCCACGTTGGTCCTGACATCAGATAGTAGATAGTCGGCCTCTGGAATCCATTGAAAGTGGAAGCAGCAGGTACAGAGTAAGCATACATATTTTCAAAGAGCATCCTGACGCCCACATGCATTTCTGGCAGGTCACAGTGCTCAACTATCCAGTCAAGGCCATCGCATGTTGGTCCCCATATGCTGGATGAATAATACTTCTCATCTGGTTTAGGTCTCTTTTGCAGAAGAGGCTTTACATGAGTACAATCATAAAGGATGCAATTAAACGATTCATATACTCCATCACTGATGTAATACATAAAGGTTTGTTCACTGGACTCATCTTCATCATCAGAGCCTATCTGTTCCTTTGCAATTTTTTTGGCAATGATATTAACTGCAAGTGTAAAGGCTGATGCAACATAATATCTGCCTGGCTCAGCTATGATTCTCACTCCAGAGTCTGATGGAAAGCACATGTGCAATGCTGGGTTGATTATACCAGTGATCTCTTCAAATTTAAACTTCACATCCTCAGATTCAGGAAAGCCATCACCAATATGAAGCAGGTACATGCTGAAACCAACCTCAGATCCCATGTCAAAGCCACAGCGGGCATCAGAGATTGCCTGCACAAAGGTCTCAGGGTCAGTACAGCCACTTCCTACGTGGAAGCTGGCACCAATGACATAAGTATTTAGCTCATTTTCCCATTCCAAAAGAAGTCTGCTGCTTGTGAGTATGGCACCAAATTTAACACAGAGTCGACAGACTGCTTTGGAATCATCAATGGCAATCTGCAAAACCAACTTGGCCTTTGGATGTGCTCTGCAACTTTCATCAATTCAACTTCACTGTCCAAAGTCATCTGGACCCCAGTATGGCAGCATACTTAATTTAAGACACTTGTTTACAAAGATTTGCATAGATAATCTCTCTGGAAGCACCCTGAGACTTTGCACCAATTGTATTTCAATCTTGCTAGCACAGTCAAATCCTGTCTCAATGGCAGCCTTCACAATGGCTCTACTGTCATTACATTTGATTGCATAAAAGGGAGTGACACAAGGAAGAGCTTTTAGCCATCTTCGGTGTTTCTTCAGAACATCTCCAAGGTCTGCTACGTAGAAGGCATCCTTATCATCAGAAGAGGAAACTTCATTGATTTTTTGGTCCAGAATGTCCTTGGCAGTAAAACCTTCATCAAACAAGTGACAGTCAAACTCTTCATTACTAATGTTGTTCATGGTTTCTTGATATTTCTTTGAAAAACTAAGAGATAGAATTTATTTATTTATTTATTTATTTTTTTATAGAGACAGTCTCACTTTACCAACCTCAGAGGAGTGCCATGGCATCACACAGCTCACAGTAACCTCTAACTCCTGGGCGTAGGCGATTCTCTTAACTCAGCCTCCCGAGTAGCTGGGACTACAGGCACCCACCACAACACCTGGCTATTTTTCTGTTTTTGCAGTTCAGCTGGGGCCAGATTTAAACCCACCACCTTCGGTATATGGGGCCGGAGCCCTACTGGCTGAGCCACAGGCACTGCCCTAAGAGATGGAATTTAAAGAAATACTTCCAGCTTCTCACAAAGGTAATTCTCCAGGAATTCTGAATCCCACTGTGTGTGTCCTCCAGCAACAGTGGAAACATTCTTAGAGCATCTGGGCGCCGCAGGCCAGCCCCATGGAGAAGCCAGAAAGCCACCGCCAGCACAGAGCCGGAGCCAGAGCCACAAGAGTGCTCGGCCGACCCTGCCGCACCCATCAGCGCCTGGCTTCCGCTTGCCTGAGTCACCGGAGGTGGCACTGGAGCAGCTGGCAGAGGGGCAGCCGGGGCAGCGACTTCAGGGACTGACCTCCACATTTTCAATGTCAATAGAAAATGGGTTATGGAAAAGCTGTATGTCCTGTTCATGGAGATGAAGCTCTTTAAATCTAAATTGGAACTCCTGCAACTTTTCCAGTGAATCCACACATGTTTTGTTTGGGAATGCAACCAATGGTTTTTCCACTAATAGATTTTATGGGCCAGGGATGAGTCTGCTGCTAACCAGGACAGGCAGCGGAGGCAAAAACACCTTGCAGGCCAGATAAATGTCCTCTGTGGGCTGTAGTTTGAGGACCCCTGCTTTAGTGGGTAGTGGAATGAGTAGAGTAAGTCCTCAATGAAGGTATAAGTATCAGTATTCTTTTAAGTTGCAAGTGACAAAAATATGACCCAAGCTAGCTAAAGGGTTAAAAAAAAAAAAAAAAAGAATTATTGGCTCATGGAATTAAAGAGTTCAAAGAGTAATTCTTGCTGCAGGTGTGCCCTGATCCAGAATCCAAATATCACCAGGATACTGTTCCCACTCTCTTCTTCCCACTGGTGTGTACCTTATCCTCAGGTTTGGGTTTTACATGTAGTCCCCTGATAGCTTTCCCAAATCTTAGATCCTTACACTCTGTGCTTAGATCAAGCACAAAAAAGAAGTGGAAAGTCTATGTTCCATTTCTGAGAAAAAGTGGCAAAGTTCATTCTCTTTAGATTGGTTTTAGGTCCTATGTTCCTCCCCCTCCCTCCAAACCATTACTACAGCAATGTGAGATAAGATTTATTGATTGACTTAAGGCACCTGCAGAGAGTGGGTTTCATGTCAACCAAACTGTAGATCTATTTCTCAAAGGAAAATTTGGGTGTTTCTGGCATGCTGGGGTGGACACCAGTACTTGTCCAACATGCCACATAGATAAATTTCAAAACATGTGCTGTTCAATTTTACAGAATTTTATAGGAGAAACAGATCTCTAATCATATAGTCTTGTTTTTGTAATCCAGAAGTGGTAAAGAAAAAAAAAAGTCAGAAAACACATACTGATTGTATTAAAATATTTCAGTGCTGTTGTATGGGAAAGGCATTAAGCTGTACTCTGGCCCCAGAAGAATGAGCTAGAACCCAAGCTAGGGAGTTGGAGGTAGACAGAACCTCAGGAAAAAAGTTTTGGTGTTAGAAGTCTAATCCTAGAATAGAATTCTTTAGGAAGTAGTAAGTTTTCTAGTTTTGGAATTCAAATGAGGCTGAATATAAATTTTTAGGGATGTTGTAGAAGAGAGTCATGAGTTGAACAAGGATTGGACTGGATGACTGCTGAGCTTTCTTCCAGTTCTAACATCCTATGAAAGAACACTACATGAATATTCATAGTAGCATTATTCATAATGGCTAAAAAGTGGAAATAAATGGAATGTTCATCATCTGGTAAATTGATAAAATGTACTGTATGGGGTCTGACAATTAAGTTCGTTAATTTGCCACCTTGCATTTGTGTTGGCAGCACTGTACAAACAACTTGGTAATGTTTCATAACCTTTGTATATCAGTGTCTCACAGTTCATATCAATGTGTGACAGTGTCTTGCTGAGTGGTGTTTATTATTGCTGTGTGTTTTTGTGTGTTGTCATGAGAATGTTGAAGTTTGAATTAGAGCAATGGAAAAACATTACTTTTTTTGTTAAACTTGGTGAGAGTAGAAGTAAACCAGGGACATATTAGTCCAAGTTTATGGGGTAATATGGTGAGGAAAACAGCTCTGTACAAATGATTTTTTGAGGGGAGAGAAAGCATCACTGATGAATAAAGCATCACAGGGAGGCCAGTAAGGAGCAGAACTGATGAAAAATTGCAAAAAGTCATTGAATTGTGCATCAAGATTGTTGGCTGACTGTGAGAAGCAGAGCAGACCAAGCCAACATCAATAGAAAAACAGGAAAATTTTCAATGAAAATGTTGGCCTGAGCAAGGTGTGACTCTTGCTTGCATCAGGACAATGTACCAGCTCATACATCACTATCTGTGATGGAGTTTTTATCTATAAATTACCGTATTGGAACACACTATCCCTATTCACCTGATCCAGCTCCCAATGATGTTTTTCTTTACCTAAAGATAAAGGAAATATTGAAAGGATGACATTTTAATATTATTCAGCACATGAAGGGTAATACAATGACAGCTTTGATGACATGCCACAAAAAGAGTTCTAAAACTGCTTGGAAGGGTGGACTAGGTATTGGTGTTGGTACATAATTTTCCCCATACAACTAAAGGCATACTTTTTCTCTTAGCTCTTTTATCTCTTGTTAAAATGCGTAATGAGGAATGTGAGAGAGCACTCCTGCTTCTCATGATATACAATCTAGTAGGAGAGACAGATGTTAAGCAAATCCACATATTGCACAAAATATTATGTGATTAAAATTATGCTGTATTATAAAGGAGAGATATAAGGGATTATTATACTATGTCATAGGGCCTTTTCTTTCCTGTCTTTCTTCTTATGTTGACTTGTTAAAGAAGTTCCTGAAAAATATTGGTTGGGCTGAAAGAAGAAATTTAAAATACGGAAGAGCTCTTCCTTTAACATTTCAACAAATATACGTTGCTCTGACCTTGGGGAATCTTCATTAATTCTAATCATGTGAACATATCTGCATTGAAGGAAGTTTCAAATTACCTCATATTCACAAAGACACTAAAGCTTAACTCTTTTAAGTAATGTTTTAATTAACTCAAGTGGAGGTGGTCCTAATTTAATGAATAGATCACACATTTGTGATATGTGATAATAAAAAAATTTTTTTGGTAACTTTGAATTTAAGTGTTATATATATAAGAAAATTTATCTATCTATCTATCTATCTATCTATCTATCTATCTATCTATCTATCTACATAGATCCTATACACACAGCTTGATGACTTTTCTCAAATGCAATGCACCTGTATAACCAGAAACTAAGTCAAGGGACAGGATATTACTAACTCCCTGAAGCCCCACCCATGCCCCCTTTCACTGAAGTCAGAGAACCAGAAAACTAGTATTTTTCAGCATGCTGTGTGCTACTTGCAATGCAAACTCTTTTATAAAAGCTGCATCAGGTTAGGAATAGCCTGCTCCTCTTATTATGTTAAATTATTCCCTGGGAATCTAGTTGACATTAGCAAGTTCCCTAGCAAACTCTCCTTTTCAGATTGCCAGAAAAGTGTGCTTTAGCCCAGCAGAGATAGAACTCTTGCAGTTCTGCATTCCTGGAGATTTTCCATAAGTGCAGGAAATTTCCATGATACCATGGGCCTTGAAGCCTGTGAAAAGAAGCAGGGAAATGGCCATTTCTCTAGGTGGCTGTGTGCCAGGCCCTTGAGCAAATTGGAGCCAGCTCGGTATCCCCTCCAGCCACAAGGGGGAAGCAGCCTGTGAACCCCTCCCTACTTCCCTCACCTTAATATCCCCTTCAAGGATAACTGGAATTGACCTGCTGATTTCTCTAAATAGGGAAGGCTGCTGTAGGGTGAGCATTTCTTAGACTACTGATCACTCAAGGTTCTTAAGAAATTTCCGTTTAGTGTTTGGGGCACCATGCCTATGAAGTCTGGGCGCTTGTGGCAGTGAACTTCCCTGTGGGGTTTTAGAAAGAGTCTGGTTCAGGAGAAAAGAACCTGAAGGACCCAAGTAGAAGGAACAGAAAAAGTCACCAACTGCCCAGAGGAGGTTTGGCTGCCTTGGAACAATGCTCTTTGAGTGAGGTATTGAAATCCCCAGAAACAAGGTGGGTCTTGGAAATTTAGTGAGATGTCAGAATTTCTGACTAAGCCTGCTGTGAAACCGTGTGATCTAGCTTCTCCTGAGTAGCTTTCCTTCACTGTTTCCTCCACTGAGCACTGGCTTTCCTCCACCGCCTTCTCTCTGGCATCACCTGGAATGGTTCTGCCAAATCTTCTCTCCCTCTCCAAACCTCAGCCCTAACTTACCATTCTTTTTCTATGGGGAGACAATTTTGCCCCCTGCTTTGTTGTGAATTTTGAGGTCACCAGCAAGGACTTCCTTATTTTTTCTCTCTTTCCCCTTCTGTCTCTTATCACACAGTCTTTTCTCATAACTTTATTTTTTATTTTTTCTGTTTTGAAAGTCAAAACCCCTCTTTCTGTCCCAAAGTCATTCTCCGGGCTTCTTCTGTGATACAGAGTCCTTAGTAATTTAATCTCTCTCATTTTTTTAAGCTTTTATTTTAACAGCTTTCAAATATACAAAAAAGTAGAGAGAATAGAATAATGTTCCCCCAATTTATCATCATATCTATCGCTATTTTCTCTATTTCTCTCTCTTTTGTAGTAACATAGGTTGAGTATCTCTTATCCAAAATGCTTGAGACCAAAGTGTCTCGGATTTTAGATTTTAGAACATTTGCACCTCCATAATGAATTATTATTAGGGATGGGACCCAAGTCCAGACACAAAATTTATTTGTTTCATACATATCTTATATATAGAGCCTGAAGGTAATTTTATACACTATTTTTAATAATCTTGTGCATGAAGCAAAGCCTATTGACATAGAAACGTCAAAAAAACAAAGCAAAGGTGTTACTATCTCATGCTCAAAAATTGTGTATTTTGGGAGCATTTGGATTTCAGATTTTTAAATTAGGAATGTTCAAACTGTATTTTAAAGCAAAATCCATCATTGTCTCAAAAATGTCTTTTCATTATTGGTTTGTTGAAATTAGGATTTAAACATGGTTTACGTGTTATATTTGTTTTTTCTGGCACTGCTTTCATTCATTTTTATCAAGCCAAAAACAGTGCCCCAGTGCTTCTCCTCACTCCCTCATACCTGGTCATGCTACTGACTTGTTGAAGAAAGCAGGTCAGCTGTTCTGTAAAATGCCTCATAATCTGAGGTTTTCTGATTGCTCCCTCTTGGTGCTGTCACTCTCCTGTAACTGAGAACTTAAACCTGAAGGTGCCATTAGCTCCTGGCCTCCCTTACCTTTGTCCTCTGTTTTATGTTCTCTGTCATGCACAGGTGAGTAATGAGTATTCATTATAAAGTATTTCTTGCTTTTTCTGTGTTCTATTGTCCTCATCATTGCCTCATGCTTAAAACAAATAGTCCTCATCGATTTTCTCTGCCTATTCCCATAAATTTCCACCCGATTCTCACTTACGGCTTTTGTCCCCACCAGGTTCAGGAATACCTCTTTCACAGATCACTGAAAATCCCTTAACAACAAAATCCAATGCTTCCTGGTTACTGTTATAGTTAACGGCCCTTACCATCTCCAGGTACAAATCCCATTTGCAGCCTTTTAACACTTTAGAAAGAACTTTCATGTACTTTGCATTTTTTGAGGTTTCCTCCTTTCCAGCCTTCTTCCTTCTTTCCTGACTTTTCTTTCTCTATGACACTAAGGAAAGCTTTTCTGTTTTTGCTTCACTCGTTACTTTTTCTCCTCCCACCACCGAATGTCTGTGATTATTTCATGAAATGCTGTCCTTTCTATTCTTGGTTTCAAGTATCTCATTACTTACTTGATGGTGGCTCTTGCGCTGTTTTTTTGTAGTTCTGCTGAACTCCTCTGAGCTGCAAGTTCATGTATCCTTTTTCCTATGGGCAATTTTATCTCGAGATGACTCTCCAACACCCCAAAACTCAATTGGTTCTGGTTACATTGTAATTTCACCCTCAAACTAGCTGCTTCTCCTAATTTCTCATCTTCCCTAATGACATCCCTTTCAGTATCTCTGTTTGGCGATCACTTTTCACTTCTCCTTCCACTTTGCTGCCTTTTCTAAGCAACTGACTGGGTCTAACCTGGCCTGCAGTATCGATCTGTGACGGTCATTTCTTCTCTTCCGTCTTTCATGGCCCACTTTCTCCAGTACACCTTATTCATCTCATATTCTACCCATTCTGTCTAAAACTGGGCCATGATCACATTCCCTATCCCTATCCCTACTTAATTTTTCTCCATAGCACTTAGCGCCATATGTGGTACCTACATTTTGTGTATCTTCTTATTGTCTCCCCTGACTGTAAGTCCCATGAAAGGAGGGCTTTTTGTGAAATGTTTAGTGAAGAATGAGTCATTAAAAGGATGTAGAACAGGCACCACATAATCATACTCAGTTACACAATCTTTATGTGTCATGTTGCTGCAATGCTGATCTGATTTTCTGAACAAAATGATAAGTTTCTTGAAGACAGAATCAATTCCATCTTTTTTCTTACCCTATCCCACCTTCACTCTTCCCTTAACCCCGTGTAAATTTATACCCATGGCTGTCTGCACTCACTACATTTTGAGAATGGACTTTCCACCTATGCAGGCCCACAGGGCCAATCTATGCAGGGCCAATCTCCTTCTCTAGATCGTCAGTTTCTTCCTCTTCACCCAGCATAAAATACAAGTCATGTTAAAAGGAACTCGAAGAAGGTTGGTTTGGATTGGATTCTAGGTGTTTGGAATCTTAAGAAGGCTGGCATGAAAGGTTTTCACTAAGTCTTAGAGAATTTTGAATACCTACTTGAAGGCATTTCCTCTTATTAAGCAAAATGGGGCACCATTGTAGTCTTATGGGTCAGAGGGCAAAAGCGGAGACCCTTGAAAGAAGTGAGAGGATAATGGAAGAGGAACAGATAGGGAAATCATTAGGAGATGAGTATTTAAGAGGTCATGAACTTGATATAATGCAGTGACCAAGGGGAAGGAGTGGGGATTGAAAATATTTAAAGTTATCTTTCTTGGGTAGCATCCACAGGGTATGGAAATAAAATAAAAGAGCAAAAGGATTTGAATTTTTGGATCTTCGTTATAATAACAGATATTTATTGCCTCCCAGGGCTCTACTTGTCAACTTGCAGATTAAACATCCCCACTAGGCTGTCTAATAATCATCTCAAAGTGAACACCTGTAAAACTGAGTTCCTGACATTTCTCCCCAAATCTGTTTCCTTCTGTTCTTTGCATCTCAGATAATGGGAGATTCCTCTAGCCAGTTCTCAGACCAAGATTCATCCCAACTCCTCTTTTTTTCTAATATCTCCCTTCCAGCTTGTCAGTAAATCTTGTGAACTGTACCTTTGTGACTAGCACTGTCACAAAGGCCCCCCATCCATCTCCCTGCTTCTGCTTTGGCCTCCCCGCAGTCCCTTCTCAACACAAAAGCCAGGATGATGTAGTTCAAGCATAAAACAATTACTTTAAACTTCTGTTCAAAAACTACCCTGATGAAGATGGAGTCCTGAGAATGTCCCCCACGGCTTTCCACAACCTGAACCCTGCTCCCTCCATCTCTTCTCTCTTCCTCTGTCCAGACATCCTGGAATCCTTGCCCCTCCAGACTGTCTTCTCAGCTTGTGATTTCTGTGTCATCCTTACTTCTGCTTCATCAGGATTTCTCACTAGTGATTTCTTCTGCTTGGAACACTTTTTCTCTGGAGATCTGTAAGATTCACATTCCCATCTCTTTGGGATCTTTGCTAAAAATGTCACCTTATGAGTAAGATTACTCTATTTAAAACTGCAACCTGTCCCTCTCACCTTAACATTCCCTTCTCCCATTACCTTGCTCCCCTTCCTACCCTCACACCTACCAGTAACTATGACTTTGGGTCCCTGGCAGGAACACACTCGATGAAGGGAAGGGAGGCAGGCCTGAGAAGGAAGGTGGAGAGTCCCTCCATCTTCCCTCCATCTGTATCCACAAATACAGCATTTCCCCATACTGTCCCTCATCGTCAGCCAGCCTGCTTCCTTATCTTAGCATCTGAGAGTGAGTGAGAAGGGCAGATGATGAAAAGTTTCAACACAGAAGAATATTTGGAGGAGGAATCTGAATCATGGGCTTTTGCAAGCTGTGACCTTCAAATGCCCTTTAAACTCTGGATACCCCTCACACTCACTTAGAAACCATCTCTACATTTGCACCTCTAAGAAGAAGCATTTACCTCATGCCTTTGCAGCTTTTGTTCAGTTGTGTGAAAAGCAGCAATAAAAATCTCTTTAAGTGTCAGATCAAAGAAAATTGGGCATGACCTCTGGCTCCTGGGAGCAATGCTGCCTGCTGAAAACAATCAAATGGTGTGACACAATTGTGTGGTCCTTAAACACGCACAGGGTCCTGCTCTTGGCCACTGTTGTACTGCTTGCTGCCAAAGCCCAAGGGAAATTATAGACTGCCTACCCCAGGGCCAGGCCCAGAGGGGGCTGAGAAGGGGCCAGAGGGGAAGAAGGGGCCAGCACACAGATGTCTCTCACCTGGAGGCTGCCAAAACTGTCCACACAGAGGTATCTCCTTGAAGCCTTGTTCATCATACTGATTTCTAGATACAGTAGAACCTGTAAAAGTTGACCACCACCCAAGGGACTCTAACAAACTGGTCAACATACAGAGGTTGTCAACATGAGCAATTAGACCTATTGTACAGATACATACATATACTTTACTTTCTTGTACAGCTTTATTAAGGAATATCATATGAAATCACACATTGTCAAAACACAGTAAAATCATACATATAGTATCATACAAAATGAATACATTTATTGTTTTCTCTTGATTAATCATTCTTTCTGAAAAAAGAGTCAATATTGGTCTGTTTCTTATTCTTATTACAAACATAAGTGGAGAAAGCACTCTTGTTACTGGCTACAGCACTCAAAACAGCAAATAGCTTCAACTGCATTATCAGATGCCTGACATCCTCTTCTTTTGGAGTCTCTGTGATTTCTAGGTCATCCTTACCCCTTCTACTTCATCAGCTACTTCATGCAATTTTATGCTGGTCTGTACATCAGTCAATATCACTTAGAAAATTGCTTCTGGGTCAGCTTCATTCCAGGTTGCCACCTCATCATCCCTTGTTACACAAAACTTTTAAAATCTATTCCTTTGAATTCTGCCATGGGAGATGGACTGTCTGATGGGGGCAAAATATGGTGGTCTTGGGTTGTGACAAATCCAATTTTCTTGAAACACTTCTGTATAATTTCTGGCTAAATTTTATTCCAAGCAGAACTAATTCAGAGGATAGGACAGCATCCAGATTGTTAACTGGCACAATGGATAAAGCTGTTTCCACAGGTGAACCACAGGTTTGTATTTTAGTAATGAATGACCAGTGCAGGAGCTGGGCTTGGTAGTGCACTTTAAATGCTTTGATGATGCCTGATTAAGAGGTTGGATTTTGGGGATTGTGTTTGCAGGCAGAAATTTCAGTATTAGATCTGTGAGATGATTCATTTGTGGGTGGCAAGGACAGTTGTCTACTGTCAGTAAAATAGACTATTTCTTCTTCATTTCTCAGTTGATACCACTTACCCATTCCTCAAATAGGGCACCAGTCATCCACGCACATTTGTTTGATAGCTAGGTGATGGGGAGGTCTTCAGGCTTCAGGTTCTTGAAAGCACATGACTTTGCTGATTTACCAATAACCAAGGGCTTTAGTTTCTCTCTAGGTAAGCTAGCACAAAGCAGAAATGTGAAAAGTTCTTTGCAAAATTTTCCCTCTTACATTTGTTAACCTTAATGACAAGGCTCCTGTCAGGAATGGACTTGAAAAAGAGTTTGCACACATCAGTATTAAAGATGTCATCACCTTTGAAGTCTCTGGCAAAGTCCAAGAACTTTTTGATGAACTCTTCTGCAACTTCAAATGGAACTTAGCTGGATTCACCACACAAGATGTTCTGAGAGATCTGTTGCAGTTTAAATTTCTCGAGCCAATCACTTGATACTTGGAAATCTGACACCCCAAATTTCTATGTGAACTTTTTTTAAAGACACAGTCTCACTTTATGGCCCAGCTAGAGTGCTGTGGTGTCATAGCTCACGGCAAACTCATACTCTTGGGTTCAAGCGATCCTCTTGCTTCAGCTTCCTGAGTACCTGGGACCACAGGCACAATGCTCAATGCTACAATGCGTGGCTAGTTATTTCTATTTTTAGTAGAGGTTGAGTATCACTTTTGCTCAGGCTGGTCTTGAATTCCTAAGCTCAAGTGATCCTTCTGGTTAGCAACTACTTAAATCATTGGCCTAGAGATTCAGATGCTAACTTCTGTCATGTGTTTGAACCAGCTTAATGTGGCTTCAGTGACCTTATGGAGGTAAATTTTCCTCCTTTTCTGCTGTAGATCTCCTCTTTCCTTACCATATTTCCCCAAGTATGCACGCTTGCATTTTTGGATGTAGCTAACTGGGATCTTGCTAACACCAAAAACATCCTACTGTCTTTCTTTGGCTGCTGCTTTCCAGAAAATGTAGAAAATCAACTTTTTTCTTTGATGTTAGTTCTTTGAGTTCTTTCCTTTGGGCTATCAACTCTCGATGAACTGTAAAATTTTTGTAGGATGTACCTACAATTCAGCTCAGTCCTTCATGTTGAAAAAATCTTCTGCACCATGTGATAAACAATAGAATGTCAGGCTTAATCCAATACATGGTAATAATAAAACATAAACAAACCTAAAGAAAAAATAATACAACTAAGGGGCGAAGCCCACACCTCCTACACCTTTGTGTAGAGTGGACTCAACTGGTCTAGTTATGGACGGTAAATTAATATTCTGTGTTGCAGTGCAAGAGGCCAAGATACATCTTACAGAAGTGGTCATGATATGGAGGTCAGTCTTCAATTGTGTACATGAAGTGCATGTCTGGTCTACAACAATTAGGTCAACTTAAAGAAGGTGGTCAATGTAGGCAGGTGATCAACTACAGAAGTTCTACTATATTCTGAATCTGAATCTTTGGGAGGGAGGCTACAGAAATATTTCTACAGTCCTCTGATGACTGTTCTGTGGACAACTGTTTGGGTCCTGTTCTTCCTCACTCTCCTTTAACAATTGCCTCTATCTACTTCCAAAGCTGGCTGGTTATGAACTAAATCCAAATCACAAAAAACTTTGTCCTGAGTGGGATGGAGAAGGTACTTTCTCCTAGTTCATAAAACCCTGTCTTTTTTGGAATCTCCTTTCCTCAGGCATGTGGTATGCATACAGTCCCTAGACATGACCAGGAAATGCATACAGTCCCTAGACATGACCACTCCTCTCCACAGCAGTGGGACCAAGTTGTATGTACAGGGTGCAGGTATCTCCATGAGGCATCGACTGTTAAGGAGTCTTAAACACAGCTGGGTATGGAACAAAGCCAGGATAGAATTTACTAGCATCTGATCAGGGAGAGTTCAAAGTATAGTTAGAAGGGTTACTTCAGCATGTGGCTTGGGGAGGGGGTGACCCTTGAGAACCTATGTTCCTGTGGCAACAGATGACCATCAGTTACCTTCTTGGTGTGGGGAAAATTTGGTGAGTGGAAGAGGGTAGAGAAGAAACTTTCTGTATGAGATCTTTAGGTTTAAAGAAGTTCTCCACTTTTCTTCATAGTAGTCATCATCTCTTCTCAATAGACATTGAACAAATATGGTCTGCTTGGGGGAGAGGCTCCACTGGTTGTCCAACAACACAGATCTGAGAACTCATCTCACTGCTCTGTGTTACCTTTGCTAAGCTTTCCCAGAAGAACGAATCACTTCCCAAGCCTTTCATACCACTGTAGTGTCTCCAGACTGACTCTCACTATTGCAGGTGGAGTATGGGTCTGCCCTCCCACAGACTGGGAACTTTTGGAAAGCAGGGCTCATATTTATCCCCAATTCATTAACTACGTCTTCATGTTATTTAAAGGGTATCTACTTTCTGGCTCTCAGATTTGATAGAGTAAAACCATAGACTAGGAAAGGGGTAATAAGGCAACAGCAACGATGAACATTAGCTAACACTTATAGTAAACTCATTTGCTCTTTATTCATTTCACTATCAGTACAATCCTATGCATTATTATCATGTTCTTTTATAAACGAGAAATCAGGTTGAGAGGGCAAAGTCCCAGAGAGAGACAGGAAGCTGTCAGGTCCTACAAAAGCAGACCAAAGCTGTTCCTGGCCATTAAGTGAAGACAGTTTTTCAGTAGAGTGGAGGGAAGAGAAGTGTCTTTAGAAATCAATGGATGAGGACACTTGTATTCAAAAATTATAGCAATTACTGGAACAGACTAAGAGTTTCCTTTTATTTTCTATAAATTGCAATAGAGAAACTCCAAAAAGTTCAACCATCCTCAGTTGCTATTTTCATAAAGTCCTTAGTATTTCAAATAGAATTATAAATAGCTTTCTGGGTCTGTTGGGCTCTAATTGAGAATTACAGTCAAGATTTTACCCAGAGTATGTAAATCAAGAAACAGATGTACTTAGAGAATACTGTTTTAAAGAAGGAGTGTTACTCTTTCATGTGTGTTCTATATTACACTCAGGGCTGGAGTTCTGGGTGGGGTGGGGTGGGGGAACAGTAGTGAGGTCCTGGGGCACAGCAGGAGTTCTGCCTATTGTGTTTACTGTTACATCATCACTTCCAAAACAGTGCTTGGCACATAGTATATGTTCAATGAAGATCTGTGGAATGA
This sequence comes from Arctocebus calabarensis, assembly GCA_963573935.1. Lineage (NCBI taxonomy): Eukaryota > Metazoa > Chordata > Mammalia > Primates > Lorisidae > Arctocebus > Arctocebus calabarensis. Next base: position 22,386 of record CAUYON010004110.1, read on the forward strand.
AGTAGTAACAGGAAAGAAGTGCAGATAAAATATGGTAGAAAATGTGCATAACAGGTCTTCAATGGTTATGTATAAGGTTGCATGGAAAAGACAGAGTTTACTTAGAGGCCTCAGCAGGGAAGAAATAGAGTAAAAACCAAATAAGAAAAATAAATCAAAATAACCCTGAACGAACTCTAGGAGACGTTGTGAAAACCAGGCCTGCCTGACCTGGGTACTGGCCTGTGACAGCCTGTGAAATACACTTCCAGCACAGAACCCCTTTCAGACTCCCCCTCTCCACTCTCCTTCTATATTAAATAGAGGTTGGCACAGAATTGTGTTGATTTCCGAGACCTGCTGAGAGTGCAGGAGGAGGAAAATCACTGCAGTTGTATGCACCGCTGGCTGTAGTCTGTGGTATAGTGTGTGGGGGTCTCCTTGCAAGGGTGGGGAAGGGAGGCATGCAGACAGTTTAGAGTGGGTGCCAAGTGTCAAGTGCTCAGAGGTGAGAGGGAGAAGAGGAGGCTTCTGTGTCTTTCCCACCACATTTGCAGCATTGCACAGCAGAGTTGAACACTTCAGACAAGAACTGAGCCAATCAAAAAATGCTTTTGCAAAGGCCTTTCCTCCTTCCCAACAGCCAGGTGGGGTCTTTCTGCCAATCATCTAGGGAAATCCAAAGAGGGCAAATTTGTTCTCCTCTGGGGCTCCTCTTACAAAGATTATGAGTAGGTGATCAGAGTTTATTTTCAGGAATATACTGGAGCTGGTAATTCATTTCCCAGACACAAAGGTTATTCTCAGCTTAGGGACATCACAACGAAGAACTTGTAAAAAATAAAATGGAGGTGACAGAAACAGAATGCAAGCATGCAAAGTAAGAGGGAAACAAAAAGAAGCCACCCGTGGCGAATGGAGGTCATTTGATCAACACAGAGACCAAAGGAGTCATGCGTTACAGTGATTAGGGCTGCCCTGGGCCCACGGAAAAGCAGGCCAGAGCTTGGGAGCAGCATGCGGAGGAAGGTAGGGTGGGGGGGATAGCTGGGCAAGGGCTTTGATGGAGGCTGGGGAGTTTGGTCTTTCTCAGTGTGCGTGTGTGTGTGACTTGAAGGTGGAGATCCATGTGACAGAGCTGTGTGGAACTCTGAGCAAGCCTGAATCTGTGGGAGGGGAGTGGCTGTGGGAGATGTGGGTTGAGATGCTGGGAAGCGGCAGGAGGCGCTGGCAGAGGCTGCAGGGAGATGCTCCTCGCAGGCATCTCCTACAGTCCCTGTGGTGTAGGGTGATGTCAGTGATGCTTCTCCTGTGTGTCCGCCCATATGAGCTGTCCTGGGGAATGTGGTAGGGAACCAGAGCTGGGAGTAGACCCCTGTTGGGAAGGGGTGTGCCCACAGCAATGGCAGATCCGGTCTAGAGACCTCAGCCCAGATTTATACCTCTTCTCCCGCACCAATTACGAGTGAATCATTTTTTAGCCTGTCCTACTTGTGATCTAAGGAAACACTGTTTGTGGAAGGTATTCCTGAATGACTGAAGCCCTGAGTCCCAGTATGGCCTGTAACTCTCTCACCTCAGCACAACCGCTTTGACCGTGATCCCCTGAAGTCAATGCCAATTTCCCCCGGCTTCAGGTTTCTTTACTTCCTGCCCAGGCTTTTTTTTTTTTTTTTTTTTGGTGCCTCCGTTCCCAGGGCAGTTACACTAAGCCTTGGTCAGTACAGTTGAGGGTAGCAGTAAAGAACGACTCTGTCCTTCAACAGCTCCATCTGGTCTCAATCTCCTTGGGTTTGTGAACCACTTTGCCAAGGTGACGTCCACCTCAGGGATCATTGCACTGCACAGAGATAGCACTGACAGGATGAAGAAGAGACTGGCTGTGTGTATATTTATTTTTCTTTTGTTCTGTACACCGTATACTATAAATATAACCGCAGTCATCATTGAGAGTGATACTGAAAGTGGCAAGAACAATACAGGACATATAGGAATAGCTATAATTTGAAGTATGAGGGGATGTGGAGCTAAAACTTCAAGAGAATAAAAAACATTAAGTGAGGATACGTAAAATTCCTCTGAATAAAATAAAGAACAATTCAGTGAAGTTCCAATTTCTCCTTCATCTATAGGTTTATCACAGTCCCCCCAAATGCCAATGGTATTCTTTGCAGAAGCTTAGTCTACACTTTCACTAAATGATATCTGAAAGCATAAAGATATTCAAAAGTCTCCAAAACATTTGGAGAGATTTGCTATCTGGCAGATTGTTTGAAAAGGGGTTACCATAGTTCCCTGTACATTGGATGCTTGGGTGGTTCCTTCTGCATGGGCTCTGTGCTTGGCCAAGCGATTTGCTCTGCCCAGTAGAACAAAAGCAAATGTGGCACAAGCAGAAACTCATGTACTGAAGCTTGTCTCCTATTCTTCTGGGAACCCTGGGATTGTCATGAGAACAGCCTGGGGTAGTCTCCAGGAGAATGCTGAGTGCACACGGAGAGAGGCCCAGGTATCCTGACTGTCCCTGACACAGTCCCAGTGGTAGCATCAGCCAAGCAAATGAGGCCATCGTAGACCATCCTGCTCTAGTCAGCTTGTCTACATCAGAATTGCCTAATTAACCCATCATTAAAAATAGTAAATATCGGCACAGCGCCTGTGGTTCATCGAGTAGGGCGCTGGCCCCACATACCGAAGGTGGTGGGTTCAAACCCGACCTCAGCCGAGTTGCAAAACAGAAAAATAGCCGGGCGTTGTGATGGGCAGCTGGAGTCTCAGCTACTCGGGAGGTTGAGGCAAGAGAATTGCCTAAGCCCAGGAGTTGGAGATTGCTGTGAGCTATGTGATGCCACAGCACTTTACCGAGGGTGATGAAGTAAGACTCTGTCTCTACAAAAAAAAAAAAAAAAAAGTAAATATCTGTTGTTTTAAGTCACTAAGTCTTGATGCATTTTGCTACACAGCAAGAACCAACGGATCATAACTCTAATACATGTTAATACACATCATCAGGTTTTAGTAGTAAAATTAATGCAGGATTTACATGAAAACAGAGCAATGTAATAAACCAATTTAGAATCAGACCTCAAGTTACATAAGAGCATTAACATATAAAAGGGAGGTACTGAAAATTAGGGAGACAGAGATGGTGTCTGGTCCCCCATAGAATTCCTGATGCAAAGCACTGGGCCTTTCACAGAGCAGACAAGCAACACATCCTGACTGTTAAATCAGAGAATCATAAAGGATTATTCAACAAATAATCACTTGATAAATTTGTTAGCTACTTGAAATTTGAAAATATCCATTTGGAGAGTCAACATCTCATAGTAGACAATAAAATAAAAAACAGGTTAAATGAGATTTTACAATATTGAAACATTGAAAAACTAGAAGAAAAGCATAGAATATCATTTTTTGTCACTTCTGTAAAATCCCTTTATTTTTTATTTTATTTTATTTTTATTGTTGGTGATTCATTGAGGGTACAAGAAACCATGTTACACTGATTGCATTTGTTGGGTAAAGTCCCTCTTACAATTGAGTTTTGCCCCCAAAAGGTGTGGCACACACCAAGACCCCATCCCCTTGCTCCTTCCCTCTCTCTGCTCTTCCTTTCCCCACCCCTCCCTTATTCTTTCTCTCTCTGCTCTCCCCTTCCCTCATCCCCACCATGTCATTAATTGTCATTAATTGTCCTCATATCAAAATAGAGTACATGAGAGTCATGCTTCTCCATTCTTGTGATGCTTTACTAAGAATAATGTGTTCTACTTCCATCCAGGTTAATACAAAGGCTGTAAAGTCTCATTTTTTTTAAAATGGCTGAATAGTATTCCATAGTGTACATATTCCAGTTTGTTAATCCATTCCTGGGTTGGTGGGCATTTAGGCTGTTTCCACATTTTGACGATTGTAAATTGAGCTGCAATAAACAGCCTAGTGCCAGTGTCCTTATGATAAAAGGATTTTTTTCCTTCTGGGTAGATGCCCAGTAATGGGATTGCAGGATGAAATGGGAGGTCTAGCTTGAGTTCTTTGAGAGTTCTCCATACTTCCTTCCCAAAAGGCTGTATCAGTTTGTAGTCCCATCAGCAGTGTAGTCTCTCCACATCCATGCCAGCATCTGCAGTTTTGAGATTTTTGTGATGTGGGCTATTCTCAAAGGAGTTAGATGGTATCTCAGGGTGGTTTTGATTTGCATTTCTCTAATAATTAGGGATGATGAGCATTTTTTCATATGTTTGTTAGCCATTCATCTGTCTTCTTTTGAGAAGGTTCTATTCATGTCTCTTGCCCATTGATATATGGGATTGTTGGCTTTTTTCATGTGGATTAATTTGAGTTCTCTATAGATCCTAGTTATCAAGCTTTTGATCTGATTCAAAATATGCAAATATCCTTTCCCATTGGTTAGGTCATCTATTTGCTTTGGTTGTTGTCTCCTTAGCTGTACAGGAGTTTTTTGGAGTTTAATTAAGTCCCATTAGTTTATTTTTGTTGTTGCAATTGCCATGGCAGTCTTCTTCATGAAGTCTTCCAGTGTTTTTCCTATGCTTTCTTTCAGGATTTTTTTTGTGTCATGCCTTAAATTTAAGTCCTTTATCCAGCTTGAACCAATTTTTGTGAGTAGAGAAGGTAGGGGTCCAGTTTCAGTCTTTACATGTGGATATCCAGTTCTCCCAGCACCATTTGTTGAATAGGGAGTCTTTCCCCCAAGGTATGTTCTTGATTGGTTTATCGAAGATTAGGTGGTTGTAAGATGTTAGTTTCATCTCCTGGTTTTCTATTCAATTCCAAATGTCTATGTCTCTATTTTTGTGCCAATACCATGCCGTCTTGACCACTATGGCTTTGTAGTACAGCCTAAAATCTGGTATGGTAATGCCCCTAGCTTTGTTTTTATTACTAAAAACTATCTTAGCTATGTGGGTTTTTTTCTGGTTCCATATAAAACACAGAATCATTTTTTCCAAATCTTGAAAGTACGATGTTGGTATTTTAATAGGGATGGCATTAAATAGGTAGATTGCTTTGGGAAGTATAGACATTTTAACAATGTTGATTCTTCCCAGCCATGAGCATGGTATGTTCTTCCATTTGTTAATATCCTCTGCTGTTTCCTTTCTTAGGATTCATAATTTTCTTTATAGAGATCCTTCACCTCCTTTGTTAGGTATGTACCTAGGTATTTCATTTTCTTTGAAGCTATGGTGAAGGGAGTTGTGTCCTTAATTAGCCTCTCACCTTGACTGTTATTGCTGTATACAAAGGCTACTGACTTGTGGATATTGATTTTATATCCTGAGACATTAATGTATTTTCTGATGACTTCCAGGAGTCTTGTGGTTGAGTCTTTGGGGTTCTCTAAGTATAAGATCATGT
>CAUYON010004113.1:0-22037 GCA_963573935.1 Arctocebus calabarensis
CTGGGAACAGGTGTTAGGGGGACCCCGGATGCCGGTGCTCTGTGTGTGCGCACCTGTCTGGGAACAGGTGTGAGGGGCCCCCGGATGCCGGTGCTCTGTGTGTGCGCACCTGTCTGGGAACAGGTGTGAGGGGGACCCCGGACGCCGGTGCTCTGTGTGTGCACCTGTCTGGGAACAGGTGTGAGGGGGACCCCGGATGCCGGTGCTCTGTGTGTGCACCTGTCTGGGAACAGGTGTGAGGGGGACCCCGGATGCCGGTGCTCTGTGTGCACACCTGTCTGGGAACAGGTGTGAGGGCCCCCGGACGCCGGTGCTCTGTGTGCGCACCTGTCTGGGAACAGGTGTGAGGGCCCCCGGACGCCGGTGCTCTGTGTGTGAGCATCTCAGCTGCGGTGCCTGAGTGCACGCGCCCGTCCTGCAAGTTTCCCCATACCTGAGGGATGGTGACACTGGGCAGCAACTACAAACACGTCAAGACAGTAGAGAAGAAAGGAGACAGCTCTGCTTCAGTACTTTCATAGCGTTTTTCCTTTTCTTTGTGAACAGGGGGCCCTGTATTTTTGTTGCATATTTCATTCAGAAATTATGCCATTGATCCTCAGTACTAACTACTGTGAGTGTCACCATGTCCTCTTTAAAACCCTTCCTCACCCCCTTATGTAATGGAGGGGTGGAATCTTCTCAGATTTTTATTTTATTTTATTTGTCCTGACTGGCAAAGCAGATCTATCTCTACAAAGAAAATAGCAAACAGGTTTCCTTCATAGCATTCAGTGAGGAGCGCGGCATAGCCTCAAAACCGTCACTCCTTTGCAGGAACTTCCTTATTCTTTAAGAATCTTGGAGTTCAGAGCTGGTGCTGGGGCACAGGCCTATAGTCCCAGCTATTCAGGAGGCCGAGGTGGGAGGATCGCTTGAATCCAGGAGTTTGAGTCCAGTGTGGGTGACAGAGTGAGAAATCTTTAAAAAAGAAAAAAATGTTGGCGCCGCCTCTGGCTCATCAAGTAGGGCGCCGGCCCCGAATACCGAGGATGATAGGTTCAAACTCGGCTGAACTGCAAAAAAAGAAAGAAAGAAAAATAAATAGCCCGGCATTGTGGCGGGCACCTGTAGTCCCAACTACTCGGGAGGCTGAGGCAAGAGAATCTCCTACGGCCGGGAGTTGGAGGTTGTGTGATGCCACAGCACTCTATGGAGGGGCGATAAAGTGAGACTCTGTCCAAGAAAGAAAACGCCCTATCGCAGGGCTCCCAATGAAATCTCCACTGTTTCTAGACGACTAAGCTTCATTTTAAGCACAGCCTGATAAGACGATGGCCGCTCTCGAGCCAGTGGTATTTTGAACAAGTCCTTGGGCTGCTGTTGGCTTGCTGTCCTTTAAAGATAAATGTTATGGTGAGGAAGGGTTGAAGTAAAGGGAGGGCGGGCTGTAAGTACTCTGCTTTGCTGTCACGTGCTTTCCCAGGTCTGTCGGCAAAGGCTGGACAGGAGTGGCACGGCCATCTCTAGCACGGAGGGCCGGGCAGAGGGGCTGTGATGCCTCGCCGGGAAGTTGACCAGAGCAGCAGGATATGTGCTGCGTGTGACAGGGTCGGCTCAGTTACAGGACTAGGACTCCGCAGGCCGGGCACACTCTCCTTCCCTCCCAGTCGTGTGACTCCCTGAATTCTCCATCTGCCACTGTGATCCGTGGTGTTAGTATAGGGAAAACCTGGTGAAGGACACGGGAACACGCCCTTTCCTAACATGAACATCCTCACCATCAAGTACCTTCATCAAAACTAAGAAATTAACATTGCTATTGATGCCATGTATTAACATTTATTAACATTTTCCCAGTTATTGCACTATCTTTTCTGTCCCCAGACCCAGTCTAAGACACTGTGCTTGTGTAGTGAGCTCTTTAATAAAACTAACTTCAGGCTCGGTGCCTGTGGCTCAATGGGCTAAGGTGCCAGCCAATGACGACTGCAACCAAAAAATGGCGGGGCGTTGTGGCGGGCGCCTGTAGTCCCAGCTACTTGGGAGGCGGAGGCATGAGACTCGCTTGAGCCCAGGAATTGGAGGTTGCTGTGAGCTGTGATGCCACCGCACTCTATCCAGGGTGACAGCTTGAGGCTCTGTCTCAAAAAAAAAAAATAATAAAATAAAATAAAATAACTAACTTCACATATTCCTTTCCACAGTTCTCGGATTTGCCATCCTTCGTTTCCTTGTGATACTCCCTTTAATCACCAGCACCGTAGTCTGTCTGGGTGCTCGTCATCACAGGAGTGGTTTTCCTCCTGCAGGGTTACAACTTAAAATAGATGACTTTTTCTTTTAAATTACTGCCTTGGTACAGTAGGTTCCTAAACTGATATTACCAGGTCAGAGGCTGTCCATTTTATGTTTTCTGTCACTTACTGCAAAATTGCTTTCCAGAAAGCCTAAACCAGCATATAATCCGGCCATGTAGTGCCAGACACGCCTGTCCGGCTGCGCCGCTTCCTCTGGACTCTGCCATTTTTATTTACTGGTTCAGTTTCATTGCACATGAGCTGCTGTCTTCAAATTTCACCCTTAATAAATGATCTATGAAAGCTATGTTGCCGTCTATTCTTGGCTATTGTTTCCTCTTGTTTTTCTATGACTATTGAAAATTTTTTATTTTGGCATCATTTTAGATTTATAAGATAGTACAGAGCTCCCATATTTCCGCCACCCTGTCCCCTAACTTGTCTTCCACAGCACATTTATCAAAACTAAAAAATTAACATGGCTATGAAACTACTAACTATTCTTATATTAGCGGTTTTTCGTCTAATGTCTTTTTTCTTTTTCTGGGATCTATTCCAGAATAACACGTTGCATCTAGTCCCAATGCATTTTTAAATTATTTTTTTTTCTTTGCAGTTTTTGGCCAAGGCTGGGTTTGAACCCACCACTTCTGATATATGGGGCCGGCGCCCTACTCCTTGAGCCATAGGCGCCACCCGCATTTTTAAATTCTAAACTATCTACTTCTGCAATCTCGGTATTTCTCTCCAATCATTTCTTTTTCTCTTGGTCGTTCTTCTATCACTTTTCCACACAAAAATGTGTTGACAGTTGCTATATGTTGGGACTTTTTATAGATGATGGGCTCTTGCGCCTCATTTGTCCAGCAGACGCTCCTGCGTGCACTGGCCAGGCAACCCTTCTCAGTTCCTGTGTAGCCTGACCCCTCCGCACTCATCCAATTCAGTACCTTCTTTAGGATCCAAGTTTAGCCCTTTTCCCATGGCACATTGCTGACTAAATTCTTAACATTAAAATAAAAACCAGTTACAGTCCAATTGTAGAAAACTTAATGCTTTGAAAAATCTGTGCTAGTTCTTGTCTATCCTTTGTGTAACCCTGCTCAGACTTCTGTAAAGATGTTCTGCCCCCTGGTGGAAGATATTGGAAATTATGTCTTTGAAGAAATGGACTTGATTTCCGCAGGAATCATAACTCACAGCTGGGAGGAGCATTGGCGATGACTTAACGGTCCTCTTACAGGTGAAAAAAGTGAGTCCTAGGGTTGCAGGATTAGCAGTGGAGATGGCTTTTGAAGACGCGTCTCCTGAGCCTCTGGCCACCTCATTCTGCTATCTCTCCCTCTGTGGGTAACATTGTTTTCAGGATATTGGTGAGGAGAGGGTCTTAGTACTGCTGTTAGAACATCATTCTTTGCAATACAGAGTAAAGGAAATGAGTAAGAAAGATTACGTTGTCCCAAGCATTAAACTCTCTGAGTTTCAGCTTTCTCATTTGTAAAATAAATGTCATCAAATTAGAAGTCGCTTCTGGTTCTGAGAAATTTTCTGTTTACAAATGAAATGTAGCATTCCTGATCTGTGGAATCTGGAGATAAACCCCTGCAGTCTGATCTACATTCAAGTGTGGAGAGGGAAGGAACACTCAAAATCAAAGAGCTGTGAACCGGGCGGGCTCCCCTCCTGAGCACACCCCACACGTGTGCCCTCTGCTCTGCCAGGCACCTCCACTCACACTTCCTGCAATCCAAGGCATTAGTCACCTCCCCAGGGTGCAGATAAGCAACTGATGCTTAGATTAGGTTAATCATTTGCCTTATGATTAGCTTAGATTAGGTTAATCATTTGCGTTACACAGCTAGTAACCGGTGGAACTGGGCCTTGATCTTATGTGTCTTTGACTTATAGCCCAGGAAAACATCCTCTGCTTGTTCCCAATTACTGCTTTACGTCAGTGTTAAGATTTTCTTTTTTTTTTTTTTTAGGCAGAGTTGCATTCTCTTGTCCTAAGCTAAAGTGCCATGGTGTCATAGCTCACAGTCACCTCAAACTCTCGGGCTCAAGTGGATCCTTCTTTCTCAATCTCCCAAGAATCAGGTGTAGCCACCTGCCACAACACCAGACTAATTTTTCTATTTTTTGAAGAGACCAGGTCTCACTCTTGCTCAGGCTGATCTCAAACTTCTGAGCTCAAGTGACCCACCTGCCTCAGCCTCCATAAGTGCTAGGATTAGAATTACAGGTGTGCTCCACCACGCCCAGCTTGTTAAGATCATTTTGGCTGCCTGGGTATTTGGAATTAAGTAGCAGAGTTGTTAGAGGTAGGAATGGGTGATGGAACTGGGAGGGGACAGACTCCTTCCCCTCCTCCTCCAGACTCAATGTGGCCCAGCCCTGGCAGAGCTTTTGGGCAAATCTGCTTCAGGTGTCTGGGGCAGGAAAAGGAATTTCTAAACTTGCAGTGATGCCGATACTGTACGGACAGCTCTGAAGAACCACACTATAGGATTTGAAGCCTGATATTTAAAAAACATCATTTCTTCCCTCCTCTGCAGGGAAGTAGGCAGTCTTCCCGCAGGGAAGTAGGCAGTCTTCCCACATGGTACCTGCCGGTTCTGTTACAGCCATTTGCAGCCAATTCTCAGCTGCTCAGGGATTTTATTTTTTTCCCCATCATCCAGCAGTTAGACTTTGTGAAAGCTTCTCTTGTCTCCTTACTCTTTTCTTATAACCTGCCACAGATGGAGAGCAGGAGGAAGCGGAGGATACAAATCATGTGTTAGATTTGACAGAGGAACTTTCTGAAATAAATGGTTCATGAACATGAAATTCTGATGTTCATCTATGAGCTTATCTGTGGTCTCCCTTGGTTCCTATTAGCATAGTTTCATGAAGTAATTATATTAGTAGCTGCTGACTAGATTAGCACTGATAAACAGGAAGTGGTAAGGAATATCTTTTCTCATTCAGATTTATTTCTAGTCTGTGTAGCAAATTCATTATCATTACTGAGCATTTACATGGGATTATACAGCTGCATGTAATTCTTATAATTGATTTTTATTCATGTGGTATAGGTTTCTTTCAGAAATCCTGATCTGTGCGGAAAGTTTGGATTTGATTTGCATTGTTGATTCACTGAGTCAACGTTTCTCGAATGCTAAAGGATCATACGTGTTTACTGAACGGTGTGATGGTTAAGAGCAAGAATTTTGGACTCAGCCTGTCCAGGGTTCAAAGCCAGGCTCTGTCGCTGAACAGCTGATTGACCTTGGGCAAGTTACTTCGCCTCTGTGCCTCAGTTGCCTCGTCTGTAGAATGAGGATAATAATGGAACCTACCTCACATAGCTGTTGTAAACATTGAGCTGACATTATAAAACACAACATGTCTAATGCTTAGAACAGTCCCTCGCACATAATAAGCATTCCTTGTATATGAGCCGTTATTACTATACACAAGCAGGAATCGATATGGCTCCTGTCTACAAGGAACAGCAACAGGCAGATTCAGCACATCATGCTCGGAGCTGAGCTACTGCGTCAGGAACACGGCGTGTGCCAGAGGCATCGACCCTGGCCGGGTAGAAGAGGTGGCTCGTGTGGCTTCCCATTTGCACAGGATTTCATAATTTTCTTTTTGAAACAGAGTTTCAAAAAATATAAGTACAGAAGCTTTGAAAGTGATTTTACATGTAAATTTGTATTCGTTTTCAGCGAATGCTTTAAGGAACAGATTTAAGATGAAGTCCATCTGTGTTTGTCCAATACTGTGGATAACGTTGTTTCTGTTATCTGTTCCTCTGTAGTGTGTGTACCAAACTGAACCAGAACTTGGTAACTTAAAACAATCATTTATTTCGCTGACGATTTTGTGGCTTTGGGATTTGGAGGGGGGAAGGTTCAGTGGTGCAGTTCCTCCCTGATCCACATGGGGCAGCAGAGTTGGAGGATTCGTTTCCAAGATGGCCTCTTCGAGGTGCCCAGTGGTGTGAGGCTCCTCTTCATGGGACATCTCGTCCTCCAGGGCCTCTCCGTGTGGCTTGGGCTTCTCACAGTGGTGGTTTTCAGGTAGGCAGTTCTACTTCTCACCTGGTGTCTAGTAAGATGCAGGAAGCTGAAGCCCCCAGGTAAGCAAAGTCTCTTCCTGGACGTGGAGTCCCATCACTTCCATCACTTTCTGTGGGTGGCTTTTAGGTTGACATTCACAGGGAGAAAATAAAGATCGACTCAGTCGAGCCGTAGAAGGTCATTTCTCGGCCTTTCAGCTAAGATCAAGCCGTCGAAGAAGTGGAAGGTGTGGAGAGGCGTAGAGTAACCTGTCTGGGCATGTGTAGCTGGTCACGGAAGAGCGGGGCTGAATCCAGGTTGAGTGGGCCAGAGTGCTCTCCACTGACGGTCGCCGCCACTGGCCTTGGCTGTTGATCTAGCCTGCTAGCCCAGAGGACAGCTTTTGTGTTTTCCTCCCTTTATTTGCCAGCACAGCCAAGCCCAGTGCTGTGTCTTGGCACAATCACGGCTCCCTTTTCCTTATTAACTTGTGGTCACTACACTTGCCTGAGTGAGCCCCTGACTTTGGAAGGGCGCTGGTGAAACAAGACACATTGTTGTCCAACTATCAGCACCTGCGCCCTGTGCTGGGCAGATGCCTGGGAAAGCTAATTAAGGCAAGGCAGACTTCCTCTTCCCCTGAAGGAATGAGGCAGGAAACAGGTGAGGTAATGGACACTAGCCAGCAGTGGCAGCAGCAGTGGCCATCCCGAGAGTGTTGGGGCAGCAGGTGTGTGAACCTGCCTCCATGGGATCCTGGCACAGAATTCTGGGCCACGAAGAGTTGCAGAACCTCAGGCAGATGCAGCCACAGAACATTCATCCAGCAAGTCCAGTAGGAGGGGGCAGCTGATGAAGTCCTGGATGTCCTAAACTGGCATTTCAAAGCCACTGGGAAAAGAGCCATCTCATTCTCTCAGGCCTGCTGCCTGAGAGTTTGATGCTATATTCCAGTATTTTGATGGTAATGCAAACATTTCTTGTTTATTTGCAGTTAATAAAGTTGGTAGAGAACTGTGAGTTCCTCCTTTCGGACCATCAGAATAATTCAAATGTTAAACCAAGTCACAACAGCCCCCCTAGGACTCCTGTCTTGAGATCTCAAAGTGTGAGGTCCTCTAGCTCAGCCACAAAGATCAGGGGCTGAGTTCTTCCTCTGCTTCTGGCTCTGGTGCTTATATGAAAGTCATTTTAGTTGTCAGGCTCCCATATTTTCAGACAAAACTGACACCAGGAGTGACAGCTGCTGACAGTGGGTCTGCCACAGGCTCACCTGTTCATTTGGCCTGTTTGTTCAATAGCTTTTACATGCAAGGTGCAGTGACATCAGACTGGGCAGGGAAACAAAATAGTGCAACAGAGAAACTGGTAATATTTTAATGATATTACGGTGCTGCTGGGATTGAGGAAGAGAGAACTTGCAACTAACCGCACGTGCAATGTGGTTGCTTCCCGTTGAAGGTGACTTTTGAGTTTTTTGAGATCAGTTCTCTAACGTAAATAATTCTACTTGGGTTTAGGAGCCCCTCGGACTGCAGATCGCTTCATTAAAACCATGTTTTGCTGTCAAACTAATGCAGTCTTAACCCAGACCCCAGCCAGACACTGCTTCGTTCCTGCTGTGCTGTGAGCACAGGTCACCAATGTGTACCTTTGGATTCCATTGTAGTCTTATTCTGTGAGCAGACAGGTCCCTGCCAGGGGCCACAGACCTACACCAGCTATGTTACCAATGGTCAGAACAGCAAGTGATCCCTGTCTCCAGCAAAGCTAGAAAGTTGACCCATAGAAATGATGGGTGGAACCTAGCACCGGGAGCCTTATGATTTCTTAAAAATCACTTCTGAGAAGCATGATTTTTTCCAGAGTTGCGGAGCTCAGATGAGATCTTTAGCAGCCTAGAGTTGATTGGCTCAATCCAACACTTCTCTCTGCTTCGGATGTTCGTGTTCTGGCAGCGATCTAGAAACAGTGGATGAATGGGCGTCCGTGTGGATCTTCAGTGCCTGGCAGCAGGGGAGGGCAGAGGGAGGAGGGGGCCAGCGTGTCTCCAGTTGTAGCTGTGTCGGGGGCCCTCTCCCCACAGCAAGTCATCTGATTCTCAGGACAGTCCCGGTGGTGGGTGACGGTCTCATGCCCATTGTACGGATGAGGACATTGGCAGAACCAGTTACTTACCTGAAGTTACAGATGTATTATGTGGATGAACTGAAATTTGAACCCAGAGGAGACAGATCCTAAAGTCCGTCCTCTTCCCAATGATGTAGTAATGACCGTGGCTGAGCATTTAGTTTGTGTGACACAGTGCACAAAGGCTGTGATTGACAAGCGTGGTGTTCATCTGCCACCTTTGTAAATGGGCGTGGCCCACGCCCACATAGTGCTGCCACGTGCCTCACGCTGCTCTGTTTTCCACAAATCTATGAGGTGTGTCCTATTTTTCATTGAGGGAGCTGAGGCACAGTGTCTGCTTTGCTTAGGACTGCAAGGCTGACAGACAACAGAGCTGAAACTTGAGCCCAGGCCGTCAACCAGTGGGCTGGGCTTCCTCTGAGTAGGTCGGCCTTTCTGTGGCCTTCAGAGCCCCTGTTTGCTTTGGTTCTCTGATTCCTTATGGCACGCTAGTGGTGGGAATTCTGTCCCAGAAGTTCAAGTTTACCCAAGGACATGCAACTGTTTTGAAGGCTGAGATAAAATACCTGGGGGAAGGGATCGTTTCTTTGTTTAGTGACACACTCGAGCACTTGACTCACAGTGACAAAAGAGAAACCAGCCAGTCATTGTCCCTAATGCAGAGTCGTGCTTCAAGTAGGAGTATGAAACAGGAGCCAGAATGCCTGGTTTCTAGCACCAGTTCTGTCAGAGATAGAACGTTCATCTATCAGATGGGATGATACTATTGCATCATAGTGCTACTGTAAAACTCACAGTGTTACTGTAAAAACCAAATAAGGTGTGTGTAGAGATGCTTTAATCCCTTTAGAGACCTGGTCAAACATCAAATATGATTTTTCTTTTTTTTTTTTTTTTTTTTGAGATACAGTCTCACTCTGTTGCCCAGGCTAAAGTGCTGTGGCATCACAGCTCACAGCAACCTCAAACTCTTGGGCTCAAGTGATCCTTCTGCCTCAGCCTCCCAAGTAGGTGGGACTGCAGGTGCCAACCCAACGCCCGGCTAGTTTTCCTATTTTTAGTATAGTCTCACTATTGCTCAGACTGGTCTCGAACTCCTGAGATCAAGCAATCCTCCTGCCTCAGCCTCCCAGATTACAAATATGAGCCTCCATACCTGGCCTCAAATACAATTTTTATCATCCAAAATTTTCTTTAAAATATTCTGATATAATCGTTCCCCAGGGTCCTGTCAGTCCTGTTGAATTACCAGTTTGGGCTGCTACGTAGATAGCGCCCCCTGGAGGCAGTGGGGATGTAGCTCAGTCCCTGGTGTACGGGTCACTCAGACCACTAAGACCATTTTGCTTCTCTCTCTACCTAGGGGTCCTTATTGTAGCAGTTAGAGTTTACAGTATGCCATAACTAAAGTTAAGCAACATAAATTTAATTTTTCCAGAGCTTAGAAAAAAATTAAAATAGAAAATAATGATATGGTGGTTATTAATGAAAATGTAGATAGTACCTGATTATGAAAATAACATGAAGTGTTTTTTGTTTTTTTTCTTTTTCTTTTTTTTTGAGACAGAGCCTCAAGCTGTCACCCTGGATGGAGTTTCATGACATCACAGCTCACAGCAACCTCCAATTCCTGGGCTCAAGCAAGTCTCCCGCCTGCCTCCCACGTAGCTGGGACTACAGGCGCCTGCCACAACTCCCAGCCATTTTTTGGTGGCAGCCATCATTGTTGTTTGACGGGCCCGGGCTGGATTCGTGGATTCAAACCCACCAGCTCAGTTGTATGTGGCCTTAGCTGCTTGAGCCACAGGTTTGGAGCCCGTAGCAATTTTTTCGAAGAGTGACTTTTCTTTGAGGTCTTTCCGAAGCATTTGACTTGTTTCACAAAAGCAATAGCTCTCTTTCCACTGAAACTTATATTTTACTGATATAACTAATTAAATCATGAAATTAGATTAATAGGTACAATAGATAAAAATAAGCAAGACTGGGAACAAATACAAGTGGATCTTGGTAAACACACAGCTCAGCTATTTGGGATCTGAAGCACATGAGTACCCTAGAAAGCGTCCACTCTACCTGCCACCAGCATTCTGTTGGCCATCAAGGCGCGGGTGTCAGTGCAGACATATTTTACAGAGAAAATGATGAGCATAGTTATTCCAGTTAAACAGTGAACTGGAGACCTATACTACATTTCCCGTCTCCTGAACTATGACTGCAGTGCTACCATTCATGTTGTTTAGATTTATCACTCTTATGACAGAGATGTTTTGTTTGTTTTATTGTAGAATTAATGCACAGACAGCTCTGGTGGTGTGGATTTGATGCATGATTAGAATATGTTGGTGAAGCAAATTCCTGAAGGTAAATACCTTGCTAGTAGCATCTTAAAAAAAAAATACCAAACACTAAAAATGAAAATAGAAGTAAAACTTTGTGGGGGGAAAAAAATGCCCCGTCTGAGTCAGGGAAAATTTCATTTAAATACATTTGAGGTAGAAATGCATAATAATGCGGCCTTAAATGGAGACTTTACCTCTTTCATGTTTACATGGATGGAGCTGGAACATATTCTTCTTAGCAAAGTATCTCAAGAATGGAAGAAAAAGTATCCGATGTACTCAGCCCTACCATGAAACTAATCTATAGCTTTCATATGAAGGTTATAACCCAATAATAGCATAAGAATATGGGGAAAGGGGCAAGGGAGGGAAAGGGAGGGAGAAGGAGGGAGGGCAGTTGGAGGGATCACAGCTATGGTACATCTTAGAAGGGTATAGGTGAAACTTACTAAATGCAGAATATAAAGGTCTGAATACAATAACTAAGAAAATGCCATGAAGGCTATGTTAACCAGTTCGATGAAAATAGTTCAGATTGTATATGAAACCAGCACATTGTACCCCATGATTGCATTAACGTACACAGCTATGATTTAAAAAAAAAAGAAATGCATAATAATATGGGGAGTAAAGAGTCCTAAAAATTCTAGTATGGATGTGAGGTGCAAGTGTGTGTGAGATCCCAGGGGCAGGTGAAAGATCTTAGCATTCCTTCCAGGCCTGCAGATCCTTGGTTCTGCTGTTTGCCAGTGTCTTCTTGCACCTGCCACCGTGAGCCTCTTTTTGTTTTCCCTTCTAGACTAGCATTTCTCAACCTGTGGGTCACAATCCCTTTGTAACAATGAAAATACATCACACCATTAGGAAGGTTGAGAATCCCTGTTCTAGATCAAATGTCTGCATGGAACCATATGATATGACCTTCTTTCACTGTGGAATGCATATTTTTAATTCACCTGAAAAACCTTTTATTTCCTAGTCTTTTGATTCTTAAAATGAAGTTTTAATTCATTTTTATTCTGTAAGTTAAAGGACTTTTCCTTAAAAGCTGATGAGATTTGTACAGATTTTTTTTTTTATTTTTCTGTATAACTTTTACATAAGGAACATGTTACGCGTTCTGCGACTCTTTCTATTTCTTATTAGTCAGCATATTCTTAATATGTGGCTTATCTTGGGGGAACAATAGTGGATAAGGAAAGGGTTTTCCATTACTTGTTGGCATCAATTTGATATTAATTTCCACATGGTATAGGCGGCTTAACTCCCTGACTACAAGCTCACACAGGGAGGGAAGATAAAAGTATTTGTAACGCACCTGGTTTCCTCTACCTAAAGATTATGTGCTAGCCGCTCATTTTATTTTATTTTAACATTTTATTTTTTTTTAAATATTTTTTATTAAATCATAGCTGTGTACATCAATGCAATCATAGGGTACAATGTGCTGGTTTCATATACAATCTGAAATATTTTCGTCAAACTGGTTAACATAGCCTTCATGGCATTTTCTTAGTCATTGTGTTCAGACATTTATATTCTGCATTTACTAAGTTTCACCTGTACCCTTCTAACCCTTCTAAGATGCACGGTAGGTGTGATCCCACCAATTACCCTCCCTCTACCCATCCTCCCCCCTCCCCTCCCTTATTACGCAGCCTTAAAGAAAGATGGAGACGTTACCTCTTTCATGTTTACATGGATGGAACTGGAACATATTCTTCTTAGCAAAGTATCTCAAGAATGGAAGAAAAAGTATTGGATGTACTCAGCCCTATTATGAAACTAATCTATAGCTTTCATATGATCTAATTATAGTTTAATATTCATTTTATTTTTAGATCAGGGTATATTAGTTTTGGGGGGCTGCCTAACAAAGTACTGCAAAGTGGACGGCTTAGACTACAGAAGTGTATTGTCTCCTAGTTCTGGAGGGTTGAAACCCTAGATCAGAGTGTCAGCAGTGAGGCGCCCCTCTGAGGGGGGTAGAGGAGAATCTGTCCCCTACCTCTCCCTAGCTTGGGTGGCCTGCTGGCAATGCAGGGCTTTCTTAGCCTGTAGCTGCTTCAGCCTGATCCCTGCCTTCATCTTCACATGGTGTTCTCCCCAAGTGCTGCTGTCTCTGTGACCAAATTCTCCCTTATTTATAAGAACACTGGTCATATTGGATTAAAGTCCCCCAATGCCCTTGCTTTAGTTTGAATGCCTTTATAAAGACCCTATCTCCAAAAACCGTCATGTTCTAAGTGGGCTTAGGACTCCCAGATACGTTACAATTTGGGGGGGCACAATTCAAGCCATTGCACAGAGTATAGTTATTAGTACTTGTGTTTGAAAATATTTAAAAATAAAGACGAACCTCCCAGTGGTTCCCAGAGGAGATTCAGGTTTCTGTGGTGTTTAGCACAAGAGTTTGGTACGAGATATTTTGAATTTGTGGAATAATCAGTGTTGTGATCTGGCTGAAGTTGTTATGCCTACTTCCCTTGCACTTTATTTCCATAGTTGATCCTTCATGTATGAAAACATCACGAAGGCAGAAACAGAACTGATTTTTTTTTTGATGGCTTGATTTAAGAGTGGTTGATAAAAGCTCTGCTATTTAATAAACTCTTACGTCTGTGTATGCTCTTATTATGTTTACAATTTGCAGGCACCTAGTTGTTTTATCAGCAGCAAATTCACACTGAGCAACATTGACTATTTGCTACTTCACTTGGCTTTCGTTAATTTCCTCGCTAAGTGATCGGCAGCATGAACGTCATGCTATTCTGAGTTTGTGTTGGGAGACAGAGGGATACTGTGTTACTTAACATTTGTATTATTTCTCTTTATAATTTATATTTCTATACTATTTTTGAGAAGGAAAAAGCAAAACTGCAAAAGAAGTGGAGAGAAGCATCAGTGGCGTGGGAGAAGCATCAGTGGAACAGACTGGGATAGTGATGGAATGGATTTCAAATAATATGGCAGGCCAACCTATACTCAGGGTCTATGCTCTAGTTAGGTTATTTCACTGTATTTTTATAGCAACTCTGTAGTGAACGATGTGATCGGCCAGGTCATGCTGTGGACAAAAACAACCTTAGAAGTTTATTTCTTGTTCACGTAAGGCATCATGCTGGCCTGGGTAGCTCTCCAAGGCAACTGTTCACTGCAAGTTGGCCTAGCGTCCCCTTCTGCGTAGTGAGATGCGTCTTATCAGCACAAGCTTTTGCAATCCCTGCCCTAGAGGAAGAATAGCCTGAGAGCCTGGGAGGTCATGCCATCATTTCTCTTCCATTTCCTTGGCCAAAACAAGTCTTGTGGTTAGGCAAGTGTTGCATGTAATTTTAAGGGAATTAAGGAAGTGTAATCTGCTGGGTGCCAGGAAGAAAAGAGGAGCCACATTTTGGTGAACGATAATGTGCCAAAATGTGATAATTGTGCAGACTTCCCCTTCCCAGCAATGGAAACCAGGTTTCAGAGAAGCTGAGTAACCTTCCCAGGCATGCAACATTAGAAAATAATCGGACAGATGATCAAATCGGGTCTGTTTGTCTTCAAAGTCTCCCTTCCCAAGCATTGCTGTCCTGCCTCCATAAGAGCAGATTTACACTACAGATGATTTGATCTAAATGGTAAAAGGAATTGCTCCCAGTTTTCCTTATGAGCTGCTGTTGACAAGAATTCAGAAGAAATAAGGAAGAACCAATGACTGATGAGGTTTCCGCTGAGATGGGCCACTGGGGAGATTTCCTGGACCCTTGCTCCTCTGGCCTTTCCTATACTTCAGAAGAACCTCTGAGAAGTGTCTGCATATTCCCAATAAGATAGAGGAACCGAGGAAGCAGGGATAAGGTTTTGTATTTGTCTGCTGTGCTAAAGATGAGGTGGAAGGAATCCTCTGGTGATTATTAAAAGGATAATAATGGCTTTATAGCTTCATGTAGCCATTTACAGCCTATAACACACATTCCCATATAATCTGCAGATAAGAGCGAACACAAGTGTTGCAGTTAACTGTCATGCCATATCCGTGTGATTCTCCAAAGGGACAGTGGGGGGTCTGAGACTGGGCCAACTGTAGGACTCTGACTAATATAAAGCAGACCTTGGCATCAGAGCTGGACTAACTCCTAGCCTCACCTGCAGGTGTCTGCATCTCTTTTGGATTCTTCATCTGTAAATAAGGGACATCATGACAACTCCAGGGAACATTTGTCAAGAGTAAGCTAGATAAGGTTAATAAAGCCCTTAACACAATGTTGAGTGCCTGGGTCCATGCTCAGTAAATGCCTGATGTTCTTGTTGTTATTATTATTATGCTTGATATTGTGACATTTTTTTCAAATGAGGCATGTGCTTATTTGGCTTTGTGTGTAGTGATAGATCATGGCAAGAATATTACGATCCCTTGTGGGAGCACTGGAGGTTGCAGAATGCATCTTGATGCCGGCAACCAGCATGGAGAAATGATCTGAAATTATCTTGGTTTGTTGAAGGATTTAATAATATTCAACCTGGAACCCAGATAGAAGAAGTTCAAGGGCACGGGCCCCTCCTGCCTCTGCATCTTTGAGGGGTTGTCTTATAGAACAGGCTTTAGTCTTATATTTTAAGGAATGGATGGAAATTGCAGGGAAAAGGATATCAATTCATTCAAGAACAAAGTTACCAACCACAGAACAGAGCTGCATCAGGAGAATCGGAGTTTGCTGTCATCCGTGGTGCAAACATTGTTTGAATGAGTCTTGGCAGGGTCACAGGGATTGAACAACAGGTGAGTGATCAGGTCATGAAATCTTTGACTGACACTCAAGTTTTGTGGTTCTAATACTGGGTGCATCTGGAAAGCTGTTAAAAACCAGTGTCTTTGGTCTTACTTAAACCAATTAAATTAGAATTTCCAGGGGTGTAAGGCTGGACTGTGAACAGCGTGGGAGGGTAGTGTCATTCTGCCTTGTATTGGAAAGGAGAGGACAGATCCCGGCGGAGTTTGGCTTGCTCGAGGCCCTGATTTTGAGAAGTCCATCCAAACTGCTCCTTTTGGATGCTCCTTTGGCAAGAAGGTTGAAGTCCATGGTCAGGTTGAAATCCTGGCTGCAGAGGATTGGGGGTAGGAGAAAGGAACTGTGCACACTTAGGATTCAACCATGGGAGTGAGTCTGTTTTCAGGCAAGGGAACTTGCTATTATTCATGTTTACTGGTTGCTGAGTGATTCATATGGTGCTTTGGGGAGAGATGTATTCAAATGAAATGTGTTGCTACTATGTAAGTAGTTTATTTCTTCTAGGATACACAGGGTTCTGGTGTAACCCTGCAGAACAATGCAAATTCTGCTGTGTGTGTGTGTGTGTGTTTTGAGGCAAGGAGAAGATGGGCGCTCACGTAGAAATGCATATTTCTAGAGCACAGAGCACGCCTCCACGCATCCCTCCTCTGACCTTTACACCAGAAGCGTAAGAATGACCCATTGTCCACTGGCCCTGGCTGGGTTGTTCCTAATATCTGGACGTGCAGGGCTGAGTTAGCCTTCATGCAGCCTGGCCAGTCGGCAGCCATCGGGGTAGCCCCATGTATCCCAAATGTCTTCCCTGGCGGGTTCTTGCTGCCCGACCCCTCATCCTCTGGCATGGCATTTTCTCCATGACAGTCTGCCCCTGAACTGCCCTCACTGCTGCTTTGGTAAAAGCTTGCAAGGAAAGAGAGCCGCTGGCGAATCCAGTTTGTGCAAGCAGCATCAGCAATGGATGAGACCTCTCCCAGGCTAGAAGAAGACTGGAAAAAAGTACTCCAGCGAGAAGCAGGTTGGCAGGTAAGTGATGTCCTTCGCTCCACACAGGACCCAAGTATCTCTCGACTCTTTCAGCCCCAGTCTAGATAATATACGTAAGTCAATTTGCAGAACTGTATTATCTGCAGACACATCCTGTGGGGGAAAAGTCACCATTTTTAGTTTCCACTTCTTTGTAAACCATGCAAAGAAGCCTCTATGTGAATTGACTCTAGGTTCTCAAAGCCAGCTAATAAGGTTTTCCACATCTATAGATGTTGCTAAATTTATACTTTCTTAATAAACCCCCTTGAATTAACAAGTTGCAGGTGTATATCAAAGGAAATGGGCAGATCTGGTTTGTGTGAGTACAAGTTCATTGCAGTATAAAAATTTAATACAACACCTGTCATGAGACGTACTTTATGGTGTTGTAGAAGCTTGGGAGAAGGGGCTTAGTTTTAACCTGTTTTAATGAGTTGACCATTCTTTTAATGCAGCTTGCGTGCCTTCTTTATTTATGCTGAACTCATAATAGGTAGGAGCCCTGTGGTATGCAGACAGTTCATGCTAAAGGATTCATTTTGGTGTGGAGGTAGTTTCCATTAAAATATGCAAAGCAGTAATGTTTATATGTTACAATGCCTATTTCAAATTAGCAAAATTATATGCTCCTGTCTCGTACGCTGCCAACTGAAATCCCTTCCTAAATCCTGTTGAATGGCTTTGATTACTCTTCTTCACATTATACGTTACATACCTCTAATGCATATTTTTACGCATCCACTCTACTGCCATTTAATTAGACAATAATATTGAAGAGCGGATGCCAAAGCTTTTTTCCTTTCCTTTTCTTTTCTCTCTCTCTCTCTCTTTCTTTCAATGCTGCTACTGTATAGAAAAAAAAAAAGAACACTTCCATGTCTGAATCATTTCTTCTGGATGGTGTTGGATTAAAGTGAAACCGATTTTCCACTGTGTATACAGAAGAAAGTTTTATAGAAAATGGGTGATTTAGAAAGAGTTGATTTTTAACGTCAATTTTTAAAATAATTGTCCCTTTTTATAAAGAGAGGGAGTCTTTTCATAAGATTTCTTCTTCCTCCTGCAGTAGACGTTATAGTGAAATGTAATGCTGGCTTCGACGAGCATGCTGAGGTCTATGCAGTGTGATGGGAAGTAAGGAGCTTCAGTAGAAACATCCTCCAAGCTGTCATGAAATCAGAGTCCTCTCACTTTGAGTGGGGGCATTCTTTAGGTAGTAGAAAGGGATTCACAGTAAATCTCTGCCTATCGCTTAAAGGATGACATGTGGTGGGTCTCCAGGAGTCCGAATGAATATTCGGATATTTTATGGTATGTTAGTGTGACTTTGGATTTTTTGTTTGTTTATATGTTTTTCTTTAGAAAGCTGGCATCTTATATATAGTCTGCATTTCAAAGGAGAGTGAACGGAGGAAGGATGTGAGGCGATGACTCAGATATCTCTGTGGATAAAATATTTAAACTAGAAACACGTAGTCGAATGTTTATGTAAAACTGCATGCGTCAGATCACTGTCAGCATCCCGGGAACCTTTAGCTTATTAGTTTCCCAAAAAGGCTGATAATAAAAATGTTCTCAATATTATTTACCTTCAAAGAAGTGATCCTGTTCATGTGGTGGAGCCCTTGTCGGTTCCATCGTATTAGCAGAAACTCTCCCTTATGGCTAGAGGAGGTGGAGGTGAAGAAAGGGCATCCTAGTTTCTGGTTTGGTTTCCACGGCTCTTGGTTCTGCAAGGCCTTGGGTGGAAGGTGTGTCATGGGGTGTTGGCTATGGCTTTCTCTGCTTCTCTCCTCCTTCATGAACCCCCCTGAACTTGGCCTGCTGCCCTCACTCTCTGTTCATTTGCATGGCCGTGAGGGGTCCCCATATGCACCATGTTATTCTATTTCAGTTGGCATTCTAGATGTTTCTAAGGGAAGAAACATCTGTCCTAATGGCACCAGATGCAAGACCTTTGTGTTAAGAATACCATACTTTGGCCATCCATGGTAGTAATGGAGAAGAGGGAAGCACAGAATATTTCAAAATAAATGATGGTGGATGTTGAAGATTTAGCTTAGCCAAGTACTAAGTACTAGCCAAGTACATTTCTATGTGGAACTGATTCAATGCTTTCCTGTCTACTTAGTGTTTACCAATCACAGTCCTGGGGTGTGTGTGAATGTGTATATGAACAAACACAACACACTCTAATTCTCATAAGAAGCCTAAAAGGTAGATATGATTTCCCCTAGTTTACAGGTGAAAAAATAAAGGCTCAGCAAGGTTATATAACCTGCCCAAAGCCGTCTAGAGTTCAAGTTGGGCCCATTTGACTGCAGTGTCCTCCCTCTTCCCACTTCTGATGCTGTGCCATCTCAATTGAATTTTATCTCGTTTTTTAATCTCATGGAATAATATCTTACAAGCAGCTGTGATGTGGGCAGGCAGGAAGCAAGAGGAAGAAAGGGAAAAAGCATGATGATCTTCTAATGGAATAATCAATCTCTGAATCATTAAGACTTTAATAAAATGTTTTTTAGTCGTTTATTTTTTTTAACTCTTACTCTATACCACACGCTTAACTAAACCTAATTCTTACAAATACACTATCAGAGGCGTATTATTTATTTTTATTATACAGATAGGGAAACTGAGGTTCAGTGGTGTTAAGGAACATGCCCTAGGTCACACAGATGCTGAAAAGAGACGTGGACCGTGAGGCCTAGACTCACATAGTTTGTTTTCAAATTATATTTGATCATATGTATTTCAACTCTTTCATCACAAAATGCTGTGATGGGGTTGTCTTTGAAAAGTCCTAGGCGGCACCTGTGGCTCAAAGGAGTAGGGTGCTGGCCCCATATACCAGAGGTGGCAGGTTCAAACAGAGCCCCAGCCAAAAACTGCAAAAAAAAAATCCTAATAGGTTTTGTTTTGTTTTAAATTTAATAAATGAAAAGTTGGGCAAAATGCCTTGCTCACTTCTTCAGAGTGTGTTTTAATTGGATGCTATTTGCCTTAAGTGAACTGGTTACCCATGGAGCTGGAAATGAACTAGATGCAATTTCTAGAG
The DNA here is from genome assembly GCA_963573935.1 of Arctocebus calabarensis. Classification (NCBI taxonomy): domain Eukaryota; kingdom Metazoa; phylum Chordata; class Mammalia; order Primates; family Lorisidae; genus Arctocebus; species Arctocebus calabarensis. The sequence continues at coordinate 19,663 of CAUYON010004113.1, forward strand.
TCAACTGTAAATCTGAAAATCCATTTAAGCGCATAACCCTTACTGGAAAACTCCCAGCAGCTATGTCAAAGTTAATGTTCCTGTCTTCCAGCACCCACATCAGCTCTGAGAAAAGCTCAGGCACGGAGATGGCAGTGGCTTTTGCCACCAGGTAGCCGTCTGACCTCTCGAGGCCTCAACCTGACGTCTGACTTCTTCACTTGTTCACTGTGGTGATGCTGCTCGGGTGAGGCCTTGTAGGGAATACAGGAAGGAGACTTGATAGGGCATCATTGTCCCAGCCAATGGTTGAGTGGGAGACCTGGTGGAGGGGCCAAGGACTCATTTATGGTTAATGTTTATCTTGAGTGGTTTCCTTTCACATAACCTGTGTTGCTGTAGCATGGCCATTTTGAACTGGCCTATCAATATTGTCTATCTGTGCCTGTCTCCCTGCAATATGAATTCCTCAAGGGCAGAGGTGCATCATGGAGCCTGGCACACCATAAACCCTGTATGAATGTTTGCCCAACTGAATGGAATGGCATATTTGATCTGGGAGGAAGCAGGCACATGATCTAGCCCTGAGGCCCTGATTTTACACTTGGAGAGGAAGAATAAGTGACTGCCTCAAGTCCCAGTGCTGGCTAATGAGGAGCAGAGATGAGTATTTATTATTATTATTTTAGAGATGAAGTCTTGCTCTGTTGCCCAGGCTGGAGTGCAGTGGCACATCATAGCTCAAACTCCTGGGCTCAGGTGATCTTTCTACCTCAGCTTCTCAAGTCGCTGGGATTGCAAGTTCATGATACCATGCCCAGTTCATTTTTTATTATTATTTTTTTCAATTTTTTGTAGATATGGGGGTCTTACTTTGTTGCCTGGGCTCATGGTATCCAACTCCTGTTCTCAAGTGATCCTCCTGCCTTGGCCTCCCAAAGCACTGGGATTGCAGGAGTGAGCCAGCATGCCCCCAGCTCAGGATCAGAGATTAAAATCTCCCAATTTGGCTTTTTACCTTTTCTCTGGACTGCTTCTCCATTAACTTCCTTCCTGGGCCTAAATTATCTCATCTATAAAACTGGAACAAGAGCAAATTATCTGTGTCTGTTTAGATATCTTTACTTACTATGACACCCTCTCTGAACAGTTACTGTAGTACATGAGTCAAGAAGAAGGGATCCAGAGTCAGACTTCTGGGTCTAACCTCGGTGTCCTCAGTTACCAACTTGGTAACTCTGGTAAAGTTTTTAGATCTTTCTGTGCTTCACTTTTCTCACCAATAAAATGGGGATAATTATAGTAGCTACCTTGTAAGATACGTGTGGAGATTAAACTAATTAATTTATGGAAGCGTTTGGAAGAACAGTTCAGTAAGCACTATTTAGTGACCCATCACGTGCACTGTATGTGCCAGCCATTATCAGTTGTCTATTTAGCAAGATCAGCCATTTGATGTTTTTTGAGTACTTACTATGTACAAAGCACAACCAGACTTAAGTAGATGATACAGTGACTGGACATGTCCTAGAACTCAAAGTCATGGTGGAAGAACATGGTAGAGCATTATATTTATAAGACAACCACAGGATGCTTCATGTATCGTGGGAACACTGAGGAGTGGCCTTTATACTTTCTTGGGGATTTCATGGAGGAGGCAATGGCAGAGCTAATTTTTAAGAAAAGTAAAGGAGTTAAAGCAGAAAAAGAAATGGGAAGACCAATCAAGGCCATGAGAGAGAATGTGTCAGAAATAGGAAAGGGAGTGATGCTCTATGGTTAAGGAAGCAGCCAGTTATCTTGTGGAACCAGCCACCAAAGGTGAGTCAGGAGTGTGGGAGATGGGTCTGAAGGGTAGGTGGGAGAGAGGTTCTGCATGGTGAGACCAAGCAGCTTCAACTGTAGTAGATATAGGTGGACATAGTACCACCATCTAAAAACAGATTATTGGAGGACAACATAGTCTTTGAGCTCATGATGGGGTGTATGATAACTAACAAAATAGCAGCAAAGAGTTATCATAAATATGAACAATATATAGCATCTTATATCAGGAGGCCAACAAAGCCCTATGAAGTCTCAGAAAGGGCAATAACATCAGGAGCAATTAAGATTGACCAAGAGCTTATTTTGTGTCTAGAGCTGTTAGAAACACTTCCCTTATATTAAATCGTTGAATGCTCACCATCTCTAAATTAAGGGCATTCTAGTTGCATCTCCATTTTGTAGATGAGTGTTGTGTGACCGGAGACGCAAGGGGCTATAGCTTTGCCTCAGGTGTAGATCTGCACCGCAATGTTAAGGGCACAAGAAGCAGGCTACACACTCTGTTGTGGCATGTAGCAAATTAATTTTATTTCTGACTACCTTATATACTTTTGCAGTCATGTGCACAC
>CAUYON010004114.1:0-11665 GCA_963573935.1 Arctocebus calabarensis
GACACAGCTTCAAGCTGTCACCCTGGATAGAGTGCTGTACCATCACAGCTCACAGCAACCTCCAATTCCTGGGCTCAAGCGAGTCTCCTGCCTCCACCTCCCAAGTAGCTGGGACTACAGGCACTTGCCACAACGCCCGGCCATTTTTTGGTTGCAGCCGTCATTGTTGTTTGGTGGGCCCGGGCTGGATTCAAACCCGCCAGCTCAGGTGTACGTGGCTGGCGCCTTAGCCTGTTGAGCCACAGCGCCGAGCCTCCCAGAGGCCTTTTGAGACTGTCCAAACTCAGGTACCCCAGTTACTCTCGCCTACATTCTGCTCTTTTCTTTCACAGTACAAATAGTCTGTAGTTGTGTCCTGTTTAGTGTTTGTCTTTCTCGGTGGTCTGTGATCTCCATGAACATAAGGCCCATGTCTGCTAGTTATATACCTTAGTGCTTATTACATAGCATGGCACATAGTAGGTACTCACCAAACCCATAACAAATGAAAGAATTTGAGTGCTGTCTACTTGGCATCCTTCAACATTCATACATTTTGACTCCAGGAAAAGTTCCTGCTCAAAGCTGCTGGTAAGTTGCTCTAGCTCCTGCAAACCACAGGTTTTATGATGGGATAGTGGGCAAATCACTAGCCAATCCAGTGTAGCCCAGAAACAAAACTGACCCCAACAGTCCTCTTGCAGACATGACTATGCTCCAAGTAAAAATGAAAATTCACAGGGCTCTAAAGGCTGTAACACTCAAAGCCAAGCTGCAAGGCTGGCTATAACACCCAGGTGGGAGGAAGAAAGCAGCTTGCCTATATAACCTTGGTGAGATGACTGCCCAGAAGCAATTAATGTGCCCAAATGTCCCAGGGACACATCAACAACTGGCACTTCTACTGTGGTCTCCCACTTGGAGACATGCCTGTGTTTAGTTAATCATTTTGTTATTTCAACAGGTGTTTAATGGAAGTCTGCTATGTATTTGTAATGGTGTCTCCAAAAGGTGATAAAGTCACTGTCCCTGCTGTCAAGAAATTTGTAAGGAGCTATTTGAAAGATAGTTATGAAAACAAACTCTTACACAGAATACAAATATTATAGTCTGCACACAAGAGCAGAGAAGGCAAAGGATAAAGGGTTAGCTCATCCTGTGGAAGGTTTCCCTGAGAAGGCAGCACTGAACTAAGATGGATACATGAGGTATACAGTTGCTGGGCTAACAGGGAAGGGAGCACATTCCAGGGAGAGAAACATGTGCAAAGGCATTGTGTGTGTATGTTGGGGGTTACTTCTTGGAGTGAAAGTGGGAAGTGGTGGAAGTACAATGGGGACAAAAAAGCCAACAAGAGTTCAATCACAAAGGACCTTGCAAAGGAGCTTAGCAAATAACGTATGGGCCACGGTCAGTCACAGGAGCTTTTACAAGCCTAAAAGCAAGATCTGGTTTGTTTGCATTAAGTCAGGTGTTAGCAGTAAGGGAGGGCAGAGTGGAGTAAGACACCCCCCCAAAAGAAGCTAGATGGACTATCAGAAACACGGCCAAGACCGTGCAAAAGTGTGATCCACTAAATACTCAGGAGCTACAATTTGCAAGGATGTTAGGGGAGAGAAGTGTGAAGCATGAATCTAGCGCCTCTCTTTTTGCCTTGGACAACTGAGCAGTTTTACCAAACTGGGAGGAAAACACAGATGCAGCTTTTTAACAGGGGGATTGCGAGGATCTCGATACCTTTTTTTCTTTTTTGGAGACAGCGTCTCACTGTGTCACCCTCGGTAGAGTGCTGGGGGCTCCGCTAGCAGCTGTTCGGGGTCGAGGGGTTGGCGGCTGGTCCCGGGTTACACACGGACTTGTGGCGTCATCAGCGTGGACGAGCTCGTGCAGAGCTGACGCGGAAAGCAACAAACCCAGAGGGGACAAACATAACACGCAGTGTGAACCAGCGTCAGCTTTACGGTTTTTCTCCCTCCTCAGCGTGGACAGTGAAACACCTTCCCTTTCTCAAGAGATACAGGAACCACCGCTGTGCGAAGAGGCTGCGCTCAAGCTGCTGGGGGCACGGCGAGACGGCCGCCTGGATTTTCTTGGTCACGTCCCTGCGAGATCACCACTCAAGCGACTCCCGGCGCGGGCCACGAGCCACTGGCCGCCTTCCACACCTTTCACCCCTGTGACGTCATCACAGGTCGCTTCCCACCACACTCGGCGGGATCGGCGCTTCCCTGACGTCATCGGCGCGCGTCCTCCCGCCCCTTGCGTGTTCAATCTGCGCGCGCGGGCCATACTGCCGCTCCACGGTCGGAACTCGAGCGCTGCTCGCTTCTCTCCCTCAGGTCATGTTCCCCGCTGTCCCTTCTCCACGGACCCCGGGTCCCGGGTCCCGAAGGGGCCCTCTGACCGCAGTGGGGCCTGGCACCACTCCCCGGGCGGCTAGCAGGAAGGGTCTGTCCTTGGGGTCTGCAGTCAGCTCCCCGATGCTCTTCTCGCCAGTCGGCCGGCGGAGCTCCGTGAGCTCGCGGTGAGTGATTGCCGCCAGGTGGGCCCGGCGACCGGCAGGCTCACGGGCCGCAGTGGGCTGGGGGGGTAGGGTGAGTGGGATGCCAAAGTGTTGAAAACAGACCGTCTGCACTCTTGGCAGGTTACTTCCGCTTCACCTTATCAGTCAGGCCCTTGCTTTGCACTCTTCATGAATTCGCTGTTGCGCAGAGGTGAAGAACAAACTGGGTTTAGGTCAGTTGTTACCCGCATCTCTGTGATCTGGTGTAAGCCATTCGCCATTTTTTTCATCTGTGAAATGGTGATTATATATATGACCTGAGCCTATTTCACTAAGGCCAGAGGAATCGCTACGAAGTGCCACAATGCAGAAGTAAAGTGACGGTGGTAATGAGGACCTCCGACCCAGGAAAAAACATTGCTTAACGTCTAACATTAATTACTATTAATATCTGCTGATTGATAAAGGGCTTTTAGCTAAAGAATTTAAATTTGTAGGTAAATTACAGGGGAAATTCTTTACATAAGCAGTGAGGTAAGAGTATTGTAGTAGTTTAATTACAAAACTACTAGTATGAAGTACCAGTCCATGTGACTAGTGAAATATTGCTCCCTCCAAGTTTATAGTTATCTAAAACCATAGAAGATAACATGTTTCTGTGTAGTTTCCTCTGAATTCATCTATCAAAAATGAATTTTCCCCAGAAGAAAATAAATACTGGATCTCAAACTTATGAATCAAATTTGTAAAGTTTTGTATACTTTAAGGGGTAAGTGGTTTTTTCTTTTTGAGACCGAGTCTTACTTTGTTGCCCTTGGTAGGGTGCTGTGGTGTCATAACTTCACAGCAACCTCAAACTCTTGGAGGGCTCAAGTGATTCTCTTGCCTCAGCCTCCAGAGTAGCTGGGACTACAGGTGCCCCTACAAGACCTGGCTAATTTTTGTGTTTTAAGTAGAAATGGGATCTTGCTCTTGCACAAGCTGATGTCAAACTCCTGAGCTCAAGCGATCCACCAACCTCAGCTGCCCAGAATGCTGGGATTACAGGTGTGAGCTACTGGGCCAGGCTGGATATGTTATTTTTGAAGAATATACTATATCCCAAATATACTCTATATACTTATCTGTGGAGCTAGATAAAAAAAAAAAAAATACACTGCATTCTTTGCATAGTTTAAAAAGTGCTCTTCAGACTGCCAGTCTTATTGTTTTCTATTTCTTTTTAGAAAAGTTGGAGAATAAAACCCATACTTTATATAAAGTGTGTACAGTTTAAATCTCTTCTTACCTTCTGGTGATTAATTAAACAAAAACTTTTGTTATAAAACTCTATCAGGAGGCTCAGCCCTTGTAGCACAGTGGTTACTGCACCAGCCACATACACCGGGGGTGGCAGGTTCGAACCTGGCCAGGGACAGCTAAATAATGACAACTGCAACAACAACAAAAAATAGCCAGGTGTTGTGGTGGGCGCCTGTAGTCCCAGCTTCTTGGGAGGCTGAAGCAAGAGAATCACTTAAGCCCAAGAGTTTGCGGTTGCTGTGAGCTGTGACGCCACAGCACTCCACTAAGGGCAACACAGTGAGACGCTGTCTCAAAAAAAAAAAAAAAAAAAACAAACAGGAAACAAAGCTGTCCACCATTCTGTATGTGCATCTTGTTTGATTTTCATGATAAGAGAAGAACTTTTATACTGGTGATTGTTTTCATTATTCTGAATGTTAAGAGAGAGGAAAATACATTGTTTACTGTTGAAGACTAAGAGCAGATGCTGTGACTCTCTTTAATTTCTTTCTTGGTTACATAGATCTGATAGATTCTTATAATTTTAGAGCTACATGAAAATTTAAGATCATCTAACCTAATGTTTGTAAAACATATGGTAAAGGATGATGTTTTATAGTCTGTTTTGTCATTCAAAAATATCAAGACCCAGCTCTGTGGCTGTAACTCAGCAGCTGGGGTGCCAGCCACATACACTGGGGCTGGTAGTTTCACACCCTCCCTGGGCTGGCTAAACAACAATGACAACTACAACAAAAACAAAACAAATAGCCAGGCGTTGTGGTGGGCACCTGTAGTCCCAGCTACTTGGGAGGCCGAGGCAAGAGAATTGCTTAAGCCCAAGAATTTGAGGTTGCTGTGAGCTGTAATGCCACAGCACTCTACCGAGGGTGACATAGTGAGACACTGTCTCCAAAAAAAAAAAAAATCGAGACCTGTAAAATGACTTGCACATTGAAAAGCATCAGGGTAATGCAACCCTCTTCATAGCTACGGAAGCAGAGTTATAAAGAGTTTAAGTGAATAGAGGTATACATCTGATAACTAGAGAATAAATGTCTGAAGCCAGGTTTTCCTAAATTCTGTCCGTCTTTCTTTTGTAAATGAATTTAATTACTCAGGATGGATAAGCCAGTGTTTTTTTTCCCCCACAGTCTTCCTGAGCCAGTATTGATTCTTGTTTTCCAGAAATCTTACTATGAAAATTAGAATAGTGGAAAATTTTAAGTTGTAATTGAAGTAACATGGACTCTTTTCTTTAGAGGAACACCTACACGAATATTCCCATACCACTCCATAACTGAGTCTATGAACTATGATGTGAAAACGTTCGGATCTTCTCTTCCTGTTAAAATCATGGAAGCCCTAACACTGGCTGATGGTAGGTGTCATCTTTCCATTTGTCTCTACTAGCATTTCAGAATGAAACCTGGTCTAGCATGGAGATTGAACTTTGTGTTTTTTCTGGTATAGGGATTTTATTTAAAGAATGAATAATTTCTTAGTTGCTAGTTAAGCTTTCATTTGCCAATTTCCAAATAGAGAAGTAGGTAGCCTGTCTAGTCCTTCACTGTAATTGAAATACATTGATGTAATTAATTTGAGAAGCAGTCAAAATCTGCAGCTACTATAGTGCTTTCAGGAAAAATGAAATCCTGAGTGGATAATCCATTTTAGCAAAAAACCCACACATAGTCTAGTTTTTATATGCTATTTTAACTGATACTTTATTGATGATTTTTATTTTGCCCCTTCACCCTTCCCTTTAAGGAGAGGGCAAAGCTCAAACAATTAAATTTTCCGGGCTATTAACACATTTATGGTCTACCACCAAGACATAATATGCTAATTTAGCTTTGTTGCTTAATAAAAAATATAACTCTGTCTCCATATAACAAAATAATTTGTCATACCTTTAAACAGCTCCTCTTTGAAAGTACATGATTTTTCCTTGAAATGTTTTATATAATTAGTAAAGAGGTTTATAATCTGTATTTCTTTATCAATGAAATTATAAATATTGCTAAATATTTCTTATAGAAAATAAGATAATTGATCTGTTATAACAAAAACTAAGGAATATTAAACATAGACCCTAAATATGCCTTTGGCTTGTAGATTTTCTAATGATGGTTACTGAACTTCTAAACAGACCTTGTTTTGGATGTTGATAATTCTTGAATATTCAAAAGTATTTTTTGGCTCAGTGCCTATAGCTCAGCGGCTAGGCCACCAGCCATATACACTGGAGCTGGAGAATTTGAATCGAACCCGGGCCTGCCAAACAACAATGACAACTACAATGAAAAAATAGCTGGATGTTGTAATGGGCACCTGTAGTCCCAGCTACTTGGGAGGCAGAGGCAAGAGTATCGCTTAAGCCCAAGAGTTGGAGGTTGCTGTGAGCTTTGACACTACGAGGGCAACATAGTGAGACTGTCTCAAAAAAGAAAAAAAAACAAAAGTATTTTTTGTTGTAAACTAATTTTTTTTTTTTTTTTGTCTTTGACAGTTTTCTTTCTGAAGCATATAGTAATAAGTTTTTTTTTTTTAAGACAAGAGTCTGACTTTGTCACCCTCGGTAGAGTGCCATGGCATCACAGCTCACAGCAACCTCCAGCTCTTGGACTTAGGCGATTCTCTTGCCTCAGCCTCCCGAGTAGCTGGGACTACAGGCACCGGCCACAATACCCGGCTATTTTTTTGTTGCAGTTTGGCTGGGGCTGGGTTCGAACCCACCATCCTTGGTATATGGGGCTGGCGCCCTACTCACTGAGCTACAGAAGCCAGTTTTTCTATTTTTAGTAGAGATGGAGGTCTCACTTTTTGCACAGGCTGGTCTCGAACTTGTGAGCTCAAGCAATCCACCTGCCTTGGCCTCCCAGAGTGCTAGGTTTATAGGCCTGAGTCACTGTGCTTGGCCAGTAATAAAGATTTTTGTATAAGGATGTTTTAATAACTTCTTATGCTCACTGTAAAATTAATTACACACCTCATTTTTTCCTTTAGTTGATGATCAGCTGACTGTTTACATAGATGAAGGTGGATGGGCTTGTCTGGTCTGCAAAGAGAAACTCATTATTTGGAAGATTGCTCTGTCAACTATCACTAAGGTAATGGCTTTTAGAGAGCTATAAGGAGATGGAAGAGAAGAATACCAATTGGTTTTTAATGATGTGAGATATTGAGCATGCGTACATGGTTGTGTGCTGGGAGAAAAATTTCTTCCCTGTTGCTGGAAGTGCTTGTGCCACAGTCGCAGAGATGAGATCAGCAGTCAGAATATTCAGAGAAGTGAAGGACTACAGCTTGCTCTGGCATGTAGCAACTTTGGTTTATTTCTTACAAGCTTATATACTTTAACAATGTAAAGTTCTGCATGTATACATACGTACACACTCTTAATCATAGACTAGCTCGCATTGAGCTCGTGTTAGATGCTCCTACCGATAATGAACAAAGCAGCCATAAAAATAGTTAAACTGTTAAAAACATGTTATTCATCTGTTGGGTCTAGATGTAACTTTTATCTTAGCTGCACATCAACTTATCTTGATTCTCCACTCTCCAGATCCCTTCCAGGAAATTCCAGACCAACCAGACCCTGTTTTCAAGGCCTGTTTCCAATGTGACCCGCTCTCTAGTCACTTTGGAGGGTCTTTAAAGGAAAGTCCTTTCATGTGGATTCTGAGAAAGTTTCCTCAAGTATAAATGGCAGCTGAAAATTACTTTGAGGTTACACTTTCCTTTTATAATCTTTAAATAAAATCCTTATTGTTTACATTTTAAAAAATTAGAGATATTGGGCGGCTCCTGTGGCTCAGCGAGTAGGGTGCCAGTCCCATATACCGAAGGTGGCGGGTTCAAGCCTGACCTCAGCCAAACTGCAAAACAAAACAAAACAAAAAAATAGCCGGGCGCTGTGGCGGGTGCCTATAGTCCCAGCTACTAGGGAGGCTGAGGCAAGAGAATCGCTAAAGCCCAAGAGCTGGAGGTTGCTGTGAGCTGTGTGATGCCACAGCACTCTACCCAGGGCGATAAAGTGAGACTCTGTCTCTACAAAAAAAAAAAAAAAAGAGGTATTGAAATTTTCAGTGAATATAATGCTAATCAATCTGCCTAATGTGAAGTGTAAGACTAAATGCTATCCACGTAAATTAATGAACTGTGAGTTGCTTACTTCTGAAAGGACAGAACTATTTTGTTGGGTCTATTGAATCATGCCTAATAAAATAAGGAAAAAGATACCAGTTGCTGGTTCAGCTTTCATTTGCCAATTTCCAACAGTGAGTCATCATTTGCTTGTCTACTAACATCCTGAAGCGGCCTCATTTTTGTCTATTGTAGCTCAGGCATGTGCTGTTGCACCACTCATTGCTTATGGAGCCTTTGTTGTAACTCAGGGTTCTGTTCACCTCAGCTCTTCATACCTGCTGACCTCTGTGCTATTGCTTTCTACCAAACAGAGTTTGTAGTTAGAAGCGATAGATGGGAGAGACGTTCTGGGATATATGCTGGGTTAGCAGGATCTTGATGTTTGGCTAAGTGTCTAAGAAATATTTTATAGGAAACTTAGTATAATTACTCTTTGGTCATGCTGATTTTAAATGTCAAACAAATCAAGCCTAAGCATTTCTTGTAACCAGACTTTTTGTCCCAGGAAGAGTTTGGGATCATTGATGTTCAGGGGCTGGTCTAGCTCTTATTTTTCCTGATCCTGTATCTCTTAAAATACTTTGTTTTAAAATTACTGAAAGCCTGATCCAAAGGACATGTGAGAAGAAAGATGGTAGAATAGTGTTTCCAGCAATGAGTCAGATCTAAAATATGAAGAGAAAGGAAGTGGAGGTGCATATTCAGGACACTGGATTGATGTGAAAGTTTTTTTGTCCTGGTTTGTTCTACAGTTATCTGTTTGTAAAGAACTTCAGCTGCCACCTAGTGAATTCCACTGGACCGCTGACTTGGTGGCTCTCTCTTACTCTTCCCCTTCAACTGAAGCACATTCTACTCAAGTAGGTAACTTAAAAACTTACTGAAATAAACTTTTTAAAATAAGGACTTTCTGTAGTTTGGAGGAAACATCTGACCTGATTTTGAGACATAACTATGAAGGACATCACTAATCAGGACACCATGGTATTGGCAAAGAGAGGCAGATTCATAGGTCAGTGTAACAGAATGGAGAATGCAGTTGTAAACCCACACAAAGGCAGCTATTTGATCTTTGACAAAGGTGCAAAACAATTCAATGGAGAAAAGATGGTCTTTTAAATGTTAAAATGAGAGTCATTTGGAATTTTTTAAAAAATGAATTTTCCCCTAAGCCTCCTAACTAATACAAAGATTATTTTGAAATAGATTGTAGATCTAAGTGTAAAATGTAAAACTATAAAACTATTTTAGAGGAAAACATAAGAAAAAATTATCATCTTTTAAGATTAGTCAGAGTTCTTAGAGATTACCAAAAGTATAACCCATTAAAGAAAGAATTTGATAAAATTAATATTACATTAAAATAAGATCAAAATTAAAAACCTTGCTCTGCCAAATACAAGAAAATGATAAGACGAGGTATGGACTGGGAGAAAATATTTGTAACAAGCCACAGATCCAGCAAAGGACTTGTATCCAAGATGTAAAAAGATCTCTGAAAGCTTGAAAGGAAAATAATCCAAATTAAAAATATGGCATAGAACTTGAACAGACACCTTACCAAAGAGGATATAAGGTTGGCAAATAAGCATATGAAGAAATGTTCAGCATCATTACCTACTGGAGAAATGCAAATAAAACATCAGTGAGTTCTTTATTTATTTTTGTTGGTCAAATAGCTTATCCTGTTCCTTAGATCAGTGTCATCACTTTCCCAGTTTTTGGTCTTTCTTTTATTGTGATTGCCGATTGGGTTGTGATCTTGTTTCGAGGCTGTTGCTGTCATGGTTGCTACCAGAGAAGGATCCATCCGATATTGGCCAAGCCTTGCTAGTGAAGACACCTACACAGAGACATTCGTAGATCCGAGTGGTGATAAGACTTACAGTTTCCTAACAGCAGTGCAGGTATATGATGGATATTTCTTTATACTTACTGGAAAGCTGTGACTTGGCTTGGGAGTGAGATTTGACTGACTAAAAAAGTAGGGCTTTGAACAGACCATACAGTCCAGGGGAGGATCAAAAAGAGATAAGGAAGAGAAGAGCCTTTTAACTGACATTGTCAGTGAAACACAGGAGTCCCTCCTCACAAGACTCTTCAGTGTCAGTATTGGATAGTAGCTAGTGGTGTTCATCTCCCTCAGAAAAATTTTACGAAAATGGATTAAAAACTCCTAGATGCTATGAAGAGTGGTTTGCCATTGATTCTCTGCAGGTTCTCCAAAGAAATGATCAGGTACCTAGTTGACTGAAACTGTAATATGGCTCGGCGCCTGTGGCTCAACGGGCTAAGGCGCCAGCCATGTACACCTGAGCTGGCGGGTTCGAATCCAGCCTGGGCCCGCCAAACAACAGTGACGGCTGCAATCAAAAAATGGCCAGGCGCTCTGGCAGGCGCCTGTAGTCCCAGCTACTTGGGAGGCAGAGGCAAAAGACTCGCTTGAGCCCAGGAATTGGAGGTTGCAGTGAGCTGTGATTCCACAGCACTCTATCCAGGGTGACGGCTTGAGGCTCTGTCTCAAAAAAAAAAGAAACTGTAATATGGTGAACCTATAACTTAAAAATCAGATTAAAAAAACATGATGAACTTTTTTCCTGCTGTGAACTTTTTTTTTTTTTTTAATATTTTTTGAGTCTCACTCTGTTGTCCAGGCTCGAGTGCCCTGCTGTCCTCATAGTTTACGGCAACCTCAAACTCTTGGGCTCAGGTGATCCTTTTGCCTCAGCCTCCCTACTAGCTAGGAGTACAGAGGACCACCACAACACGTGGGTAGTTAGTTTTTTCTGTTTTTGGTAGAGATGAGGTCTTGCTCTTGCTCAGGCTAGTCTCAAACTCCTGAGCTCAGGCAATCTGCTCTCCTCAGCCTCCCAGAGTTCTAAGATTATAGGCTTGAGCCACCTGCCTTGGCTGTGAAAGTTTTTTTTTTTTTTTTGAGACAGAGTCTCACTATGTTGCCCTCGGTAGGGCGTTGTGGCGTCACAGCTCACAGCAACCTCCAACTCTTGGGCTTCCGTAGTTCTCTTGCCTCAGCCTCCCAAGCAGCTGGGACTACAGGTGCCCACCACAACACCCAGTTATTTTTTTTGTTGTAGTTGTCATTGTTGGTTAGCAGGCTTAGGCTGGTTTTGAATCTACTAATCCCAGTGTATATGGCCGGCACCTTAACCAGTGAGCTATGGGCGCTGAGCCTGGTGAAAGTTTTTTTTTTTTTTGGAGACAGAGTCTCATTATGTTGCCCTTGGTAGAGTGCCATGGCATCACATCTCACAGCAACCTCCAACTCTTGGGCTTAAGAGATTCTCTTGCCTCAGCCTCTGATGTAGCTGGGACTACAGGCACTTGCCACAGTGCCCATCTTATTTTCTTCTGTTGTTTCAGTTGTCGTTTAGCTGACCCAGGCCAGTTTCGAACTTGCCAGCCTTGGTATATGTTGCTGGCGCTATAACCACTGTGCTGTGGGCACTGAGCCATGAAAGTTTTTTTTAACAAGTTTTTCTGTGTAGAAATAATTAAGTGAATGGATTCTTTTTTTTTTTTTTTTTTTTGTACGAAAAGTCTTTATTGGCGGGGGAAGCTGCAGAGCAGCATTAAGGAGGAGGGGAGAGAGAAAAACGGGGGAAGAGAGGAGAGGAGAGAGAGAGAAGAGAAGAGAAGAAGAGACACACACGGGGGATGGGAGAGAAAAGAGGAGTGAATGGATTCTTAAGTACATTATTTTAATAAAGTAGCATTATTTAGGAA
>CAUYON010004122.1:0-35998 GCA_963573935.1 Arctocebus calabarensis
TTTATCAACCTGATTGACATACCATTCATGATATTTTCTCGTTTACTATATGAAAACATTTTTGATCCGTATTTAGAAGTTTTCTCCTGACCCTTCGAATATGTACCACACATGTGATCTCACCCTTTGTCCCATCTCCCCACACCCTCTCCCTCCCCTTCCCTCCCTCGTAATGGCTATTTTAAGAAGATTCTCCAACTTATGGTCTGGGCTAAGCTTGCCTTATTTGAGAAGTCACACTGGGCTGTGTGATAAATAAAATAATGTTCTATTTTAGTTTATTGTCAGATAAAGGGGCACCTCTCTTCTCAGTGGGCCTAGCTCAGCTACTCAGTGAGCAGATTAAATTCGGTGTACTTGGTCACTGCATATTAAGCCCTTTGTTTTTGTTTTTAAAAAGGTCAGTGGTTTCCTTTTAACTCCCTCTCAGTTCTCCCCCACACGCCAGTTCTGACACGTGGCCAGTGGTGTGTTGTGAGCAGATGGTCTCAGTTTCCCAGGGGGAATAAGTTAGGGATGAGCCAGCCCATATGAGGCCAGTGGCAGAGCTGCCTAGATGTGTTTCTTGCCAGCTCCCAGGGGGCTCCCCAGGTTCTGCTATAGAGGTGGCCCTAGGTAGGTGGGGAGTCAGCCGTTCATAGGAAACCGCTGAAGCAGGGCTTGGGGGGCTACAGGAGAAGGGCATCATCGCTAGGAAAATTCAGGTCCCAGAGGCTCAGCATTGACTTTCTCCTCCTGTAACACCTTGAATTATACTAGTTTGCTCCAGTATTAAGCTGGTTTAAAAATATTGCAGGACAACCCTCCTTGTTTATGCCATCTAAGTGGCTCCTGGATCCATTGAAAAGAACTCTCCAAGTTGAGCTATAAACATTGAAAGATGACCGGCCGGTCACATAAATAACCAGTGTTGTGTGTTTGTGTGTGTGCGTGTTTAGAGAACTTGTTCAAAAGATATTTCATCCCCTAGGTGAGTGCCAGAGAGTCTCTTAGATAATCACAGTGGGCGTTTTGGAAAGATACTCTGGGGATTTGGTGTTCTCAGGGCTGCCTCTGCCACAATTGTGCGGGGGTGCAAAGAGTATAAATCTGAATCCTCTGTCTCTGCCTCCTCCTTTACTCATATCTCAGCTCCAAGGCAGCAACAGCAAATCACTGCTTAATAATGTGTTTTACTTCCTTTTACTGGGGAAACTTTTTTTGGTATTCAAGTTATCTATTGTTGTGTGATGAAACCCCCAACCGTTGTAGCTTAAAATAACAATAATCATTTAGTTTGCTCATGAACTTACAATTTGACCAGGGCATGGCAGGGCCAGCTCATCTTGCTTCACACACCGGAGGTGACTAGATTCATCAGAACACTCATGCACTCCCGTGTGGTGCTCGATGCAGGCTGTTGGTTGGATGTTAGTAAAGTTCAGCCAGAACACCCACATGTGGCTTCTCCACGTGGCTGCCTGGCTTCCTCGCAGCATGGTGGCTGGGCTCCAAGAGAGAGTGTCCCAATAGAATACAACAGAAGCTCATGGCATTTTTGTGGCCTGGGCTTGGACTTCATACTTCCTTAGTTTCTGGAAATTTTCTTCTTTAACATTATTTTTATATTACTTCTAATTAACTTGTTCTGGTCTCTGGTGAAAAAACATCAATCATCTATGCATTAGGTCACTTTGGTCATCCGTACAAATACGTTTCTCTTTCAATATTTTTCTCTCTTTGTCATTTTCCTGTGCTTCTGGGGGGAAATCCCTAGTGTTTGTGACATGATTTAATTTTCTGCATTTTCAATTCTGCTTGTTTAAAGATTGATTTGAATTCTGCTATAACATTTATTATATCCTTTACTTAACCTTGTTGGCTTTTTTTCCTTACTTTTTCATATGTTTAATCTTTTCATCTTTTATTTCTTTAAGTCAGAGTTTTGTATTACTTTTGTTAGGGAAGACAATAAAGGAATAAATGCTACGTTTTTCAAAATAGTAAATCTTTTCCCTAAACATACTCTTTGGTTCCATATTTACCTCTTTCTTTTCTGCTGCTGGATACTTTCATAGACCCTATTTGTTTTTTTTCCTGTTTATTCATTGTTGAATGGGGAGAAAACTACTTCACTGTAGTTACATATATGTGTGTTTGGGTCCTCTTGTGCCCCCTTGGTGGCAGTGAGAATCTTCCTTTCATATGTTAAACTTGGGGGCTGGTGTCTTCAGATGAAGTTTTTAGAGATTTGGCGGGCTAGGTGAAGCTGGGGAGGAACCTGGCATCTTGAGGAGTCACGGTGAGGAAAACTCACTTCTGTAAAGTTGATTCTCTGTGCTGTTGACGTTGCTATCCTGGTTGCCAGCTGTCTAAACCTGAGTTCACTTAAGGGCCAGGGCTGACCATGTCTAATCTCTGCCCCGGAGCAACTGGCTGGTGTGTCGAAGGTGCCAGAGAAGGAGGAACACAGAGGCTGAGTCCTGCTGGTCTGAGCAGGAGCCTCGTTCAGGGAGCTCCCTGGAGTTCCTCCTTGCAGGCTCTTGTGGGGGCGTGGCCGTGTTTGCCCTTGGCCCCAGGGTTCGGCTAATTTGGGTGCTGCCTGTCAGCTGGGGCCAGATGAACACTGAATGGGCCCCTGCTGGCCACCTCTGAACCTGTCCTCATCTGCACCTGTGATCTTTCTGAGGTGGGTTGCTAGAGGCTTCTTATACACTTTCCTTTCTTACATGAAGTGAGCTTGGGTCACCTTGGGAAGCAGAGCTGTGCTTCAGCAGTCAGTGTTTTCCTTCAGTCTGGACACACTGGTCCTTCAGCAGAAATCCCTTGGCTTTTAGTCTATGAATGATGCTCTTCTCTGGTTTGAATGGAAAAATTTTGCCCCTTTTTTACCTTTAGGTTCATATTCCTTTAGTAATATGTTCAGCTCATTAAAGGGTGGAGGAGGGTTGGGATTCCTGAACTCATTTCATTTTTCCCCTAAATTCTTGTTTGTTTAATTTAGACAAGGGCTTCTCTTCACTACTGACATTTTCGGCTGGGTAACTCTTGTTGAGGGGCAGTAATGGGGTGTGTAGCAGCACTGTTAACCATCCACTAGAGACTAGTGGCAGCCCGACCTCCTCCCACCAGGTCTGGGGAACCACGTGTTAGAGCTTCTATAATGTGCACTGATTCTAGCCATTACCAGGCCGTGGCATCCTGGACCCCAGCATTGGAAGGCACCTCAAGAGACCACTTGGTCTAGCCCCCTTCTGTCAGGGAAGGGAGATACTACAATTTGCTTCCAAAAATGAGGTCAGATGATGAAGATGAGGAGGAAGAGGAACTGAGACTCACCTGATGTTGCCCTTCTACATTTATTTATGAAATTAGGATTCAGATTTCTTGCCTTCTGGAACTTTCCCCCATGTGCTTCTTAGTCCCAGCTCCTTAGTAGACAAAAGTCCTTCATACAAGAATCCTGGTCGGCAGCACTTCTCTAATGCTTATTTTTTTGAAAAGAGGAAGAGCTGAGAATGACTTTGTTGACTTACAGTGTATGCATGGTGGTATTTTGCCCTGTCGTCTGAAAGTTGTCAATTCCTGTGCAACTTGGCTCTGCGGGAGGAGTGGAGAGAAAGGATGGACAGAGATGGACGTGGACATGAGCGTTTTCTATCCTGACTCACACTGGTTCTCAGTGTCAGGGAAGAGTTAGTTATGAAGGAACAGGAGGTGGGGCAATGTTGTTCAATTTAAATCAAAGGGTGTTTGAAAAAGAGGCTGCTGCTCCTGGACAGGAAGATCTCAGCTGGCCTGTTGGGTGGACAGCAAGCCAAAAACTGTGCTGGGCAGATGTAAAAACAGTGTGAGGGTTCTCTGTACTTCTTTCCAAAGATGCTGTGTTAGTACATAAAAGGATTAACAAACTGTGTTATGTATACCATGGAATACTATTCTGTCTAAAAAAGATGGAGACTTTACATCTTTTGTATTAATCTGGATGGAGTTGGAGAATATTCTACTTAATAAAGTATCACAAGAAGGGGAAAAAAGTATCCAGTGAAATTAATACTAATGTGAAACCAGTAGATGAACTAATACACACCCAGACAAGACAAAAGCATAATTAAACTCAAGTAGGGGAGGGGAGGAAAGGAAATTGGCGTGCTCTGACCTAATACGCACAATGTAGGGTACATGGTACAACTACAACACAAATAATGTACCCTAATTGTACCCTCGTATTAATCTAAAATTTAAAAAAATGACAGTGTGAGGGAGGCAGTCCTTAGAGACCTCATTTAGCTCTGGGACAGAGCAGCCCAGCAGCTCTGCGCTCTGGGCCCTACGCCTGTGCCTGCCTTCTCCAAGGAAGAGGATGTGGCACATTTTACACATTGGGAGAGTGCTGAAGAAGAGCAAGGCACTAGGCAGAGCCTTCCTTATTCCTGCTGGTATTACTGCTGATTGGGGTTCTCAGCAGCGTCTGGCAATTTGTTTCTAGGACATGGAAGTGCCTTCAAATGGGTTGTGGGGCCTCTGAGATAAGAGGGTGCTCAGCCAGCATTGGGGGCCATTGGAGTTTTCACCCACTGTTGTTCCCACACCCACCAGCAGCCACTGGGAATGATATTCCACTCTCTCTGCCTGCAAGGCTCCGTGGGACATGGGTACAGTTCCTGCCCTCAGAGTTGATGATCAATTTGGGTGGATAGATGAGAAAGATAAGAATAGATGAGAAAGCCACAACAAACCACAACAAAACAACCACCAGAAAATCTTGAGATAGCCCAAGCTGAATTCCTGTGAGTGGTCCAGGCAGTCAGTGTCTCGGGGTCCAGGAGAGGCAGTGGGGGAGGCTTCCTTCTTGGTGCCTATGAGTCCGGCTGGGAAGAAAAGGATAATAGGCACCCAAATGTCTCCTTTCTCACAGGGAATGCATCAGTTTCATTTCACCTGATCATAAAAACCCTTCAAAGAAGATATTATCAGGACTCTCATTTTATGGGTAAGGAAGCAGAAGTTCAAAAAAGAGAATAATAACTTGCTATCCTACCACATGCTGCCCATTGTAATTGCAGCTTACAAGGCTTCATGCAGTTCCCACAATAATCCTGAGATGTGTTATTATTATTAATATAATTATTTTACTTTTCCAATTTCATAGCCAAAGAAATGGATACTCAGCCAGCTAAGTAGCTTTCCCAAGACCATTCAACTTATCTATGATTTTAAGTCCTGACCTTTTTCCATTTTTGCCACATAAATATAACTTGGACAAGTAAAGAGAAGGTGAGGGAACATTCTTGGTAAGGAGAGAAGCTTAGGCCAAAATATATCTGGCATGTGCAGAAATGTACCAGGTATCTTTGGGGGAATAACCCATAGTCCGTGATGGCCCAAATGGATTTCTGTGTGGCAATGGTCAGGAGATAAGTTTGAGGGGTAGTAGGGGCTCAGGGATGTGTTAGAGAGGTGGAGGGCAGAGTCTGGAAAGCTGCCAGATCATGTATGTGAGGCCCACGATATCCGGAGGGCAGGAGTGCAGACACCAAGCTGATTGCATCTGGCCAAAACATAAGAAGGTACAATGTGGGCATCATGATTTAAGCATCAGTGACAGGAGGGGACTGGCAGAAACATGTCAATTCAAAAGGTACCTTTTTAGACAAAAGAAGAAAAGAATGTCAATTACTGGGCTACTCTAGAAGTACAACAATCAACACTCCTTGGAATGCTTTGATGGAAGCAGATTCTATCACTTTTGCTATATTAAAAATCAAATTAAGGGCAGCACCTATGGCTCTAAGGAGTAGGGCACTGGCCCCCTATACCGGAGGTGGTGGGTTCTTTGGCCCTAGCCAAAGAAAGAAACAACTGCAATAAATAAATAAATAAATATAATCAAATTAATACCCCTAATGACCATGCAGTTTGGTTCAACAGTGGTTGAACATTTGATTCTTCTGGGTAGAAATGGTAGCCTCAAAAAATTTCAGGCAGACTGCACTATGTGACTGAAATCAACTTTTAAATCTCTTAACCATTATGGGCATGGGATTTCAAACTGCATCTATCTGGCACTTGAATTATTGGGGAGTGGGGGTAAGCAGTTATTAAGGACATGTGGTGTTTCATACAGAATTTATTGGTTGAGCACCTACAGTCTGCCAGAAACTCTTCTCAGAACAGGGCACAAAACAGTGAAGGAACCTCTAATGCAATGACCATTCTAGAATCCATTCCGTCCGCTAGGAGGAGTGATTCCAGTGTGGGGTGTTCTGCCCGCAGACATGGTGGAGGCTGTGCTGAGCAAGATGTCTGCTTTTCTTTGAATTGCACCTTTTGTCTTGAAATTCAAATTCAGCCACACAGCATCTGCTTCAAGATGCTGTCAGCCTTTCCAGAGGGGAGTCATTGTGTGAGACCAAGTTGCCTTCAGCTCATGCTCCCACCCTGGGCTTGAAACGCCATTTTCCTTTGTCTCTTCCATCTGATGCATCTGAGACCTCAGTCTCATCTCTGTCACTGCAAGAGCAGAGGGTGTCAGTCAGGCCACGGCCCAAATTGTTAGAGAAATTATATTCTTGGAAAAGCTTGAACCATAAGAATTTCTATAGAGAGCTTTATGCCTCACCATGCTGAGTTTAATTTGGAAGAAGCTTACAAACTCCAGATAAAGCATTTTGTTCTTTATGTATTTATTATCTTTGCCATATTTTGTTTTAGGGAACACGGAAAATAAACCTTAATGGAGAGCAAGTTCATTTTTTTTAACTGATAAAAACCCATCTTTAATCTTTATGTTTTTTTTAAAGTATATATTTTTTAAAGCAAAAAAAAATG
Source organism: Arctocebus calabarensis (assembly GCA_963573935.1). Classification (NCBI taxonomy): domain Eukaryota; kingdom Metazoa; phylum Chordata; class Mammalia; order Primates; family Lorisidae; genus Arctocebus; species Arctocebus calabarensis. Next base: position 6,811 of record CAUYON010004122.1, read on the forward strand.
TCTATCTATCTATCTTTTTTAAAGTTAATTTATTTCAGGTTAATGTGAAGGTACAAATAAGCAGGTCAAAAAATTTGATTTGTTAGGTACAGTCCCTATTGTGGTTATGTCCTATACACAAAAGTTGTGCCAAACACCCCACCCTGTGATCACTCAGTGAGAGCACACACCCCCTCCCACTCCCTCATTACCCCTCCCCCAAATTGAATTGAAATGAGGTTTTCTGTATGTGGGCATGGATCAGATTGTCTACTGGCTTCATATTAGTATTGAATATATTGGATACTTGCTTTTCCATTCTTGTGATACTTTACTAAAAACAATGTGTTTCACCTCCATCCAGAATATTATAAGGATGTGAAGTCACTGTCTTTTTTACAGCTGAATAGTATTCCATGGTGTGCATGTACCACAATTTGTTAATCCATTCTTGTGTTGATGGGCATTTAGGTTGTTTCCATGTCTTGGTGATTGTAAATTGAGCTGTGATAAATAATCTAGTGCAAATGTCCTTATGGTAAAGTGTTTTTTTTTCTTCTGGGTAGATGCCTAGTAGTGGGGATTGCAGGGTCAAATGGGAGACATAATTTGAGATCTTTGAGGATTCTTCCTACTTCTTTCCAAAGAGGCTGTATTTCCCACCAATAGTATAAAAGTGTTCCCCTCTCTCCACATCTGCACCAGCATCTGTAGCTTTGGGACTTTGTGATGTGAGCTAATCTTACTGGGGTTAGGTGATATCTCAGGGTGGGTTTTTTTTTTTTTTTTTTTAGACAAAGTCTCACTATGTTGCCCTTGGAAGAGTGCTGTGGCATTACAGCTCACAGCAACCTCGAACTCTTGGGCTTAAATGATTCTCTTGCCTCAGCCTCCCAAGTAGTTGGGACTACAGATGCCTGCCACAACACCCGGCTATTTTTTGTTTGTAGTTGTCACTGTTGTTGTCAGGCCTGGGCTGAGTTCGAACTTGCCAGCTCCGGTGTATGTGGGGTGACCTAGCCACTGAGCTACAGGCACAGAGCCTCAGGATGGTTTTGATTTGCATTTCTCTGATGATTAGGGATGGTAAGCATTTTTTCATGTGTGTGTTCGTCATTTGTCTGTCTTCCTTAGAAAAGGATCTATTCACATCTTTTGCCCAGTCATCTATGGGATTGTTGGCTCTTTTTTTGTTGATTAATTTGTCCAGTTCATAATTTGCAAATTATGAATTGCATATTCATAATTTTACCATTCTGAAGGTTGTCTATTTGCTTTGGTTATTGTCTCCTTACAGCTTCTGTACAGAAGCTTTTCAGTTTCATAAATGGGACTTAATTTAAATTATATTTTTGCTCAGCTGGGTTTCAGGCCGTCTCTGGCTTATCTAGGTTACACGTTGGCAGCAGGAGATGCCCGGAGGCTGATCTGCTATTAGAAAGGCAGCCCCTTCCCCCTCAGGCTCCTGCACGGTGGCTTCTCTTTGGCCAGGCCTCTCTGTTGCCCTCTCTGTCAATCCTTGCTTGTCCTAGAGAGACAGGAGCACTTCTATTCTCAGAGGAGGAAAGGCTTCAGTTACAGTGTTTATCCCCAAAGAGCCTGTTGTTCTGTGTCTGAGCTTCCAAAGGTCTGTTTAAGCTCAAGGGCAGCTTTGGTTCTCAAGGTTTCCTTACCGCGTGCCCTTGCCGTCTCTGTGGGTGGCTGCACAGAACCTCATGGGGCCTGGAACAAAGGCCCCGAATTCAGTCCCAGCTCCTCACTCTTACTGGCAACATCAGGACGAACCACTTAACTTGTCAAGTTTTAGTCGTTTTCTATTACAAAGGAAATGATGCCACCTCCTCAGAGGATTACTGTGAAGACCAAGTGTGACAAAATGTGTGAAAGGCATGACGTTTGCACACACACATCGTACGGATGTTTGGACCCATCCCAGTTAACTCTGCCCCGGATTCAGATAATCCACATCTCTGTGTTTCTTGCAATGCGGTGGTGCTGGTGACCCCCAGGCCATGATTTGGGTCAGCTGATGGGTATAGGAAGGTTGGGGTGTCAGCAGGAGGGATAGGGCAGGATGGAGGACTGTGGGGTCTGCCAATATTAGGGAGGGCATTATGCTGTCCACCACACGTGCCTCAGGTTGAGACTTGACATTACCTTTCCACCTGGGGTCCCGTTTGGGGCCTGCAACCCACGGTACTGGTGCATGTGTGGGTCTCCGGCTCACAGCAGGCAGTTTTACAGGCAGTGATTGTTTCCGATTTGTCACCTTCTCATCTTCTGTCTCTCCGCGTCTAGCTTGGTGCTTTGTGCATAGTGGGCACTCAGAGAAAGATATACAAAAGCACTTGGTTTATATTTGAGTGTCCTGGGCTGTTATTAGTTCTGAGAAGGAACCTTGGGAAAGGCAGAGAACTCCAAGTGTAAATGGCTCTTAGACAAAACCAGTTCTCACAGGGGTAGTAGACTACTGATCTAGAAAACCCTCATGATTAGTCACATTAAAGATTCTGGTGCATATGATGGGTCCATGAAGGGGGTGCTCTCTCTCCATCTCAAAAAATGACTTAGAATTTAGGGTACCCCATCACTGAGGAAGGGCTAGCTGGAATTTCTGAATTCAGATGTAAAAGTGATAACTTATATGTTTCTCTTAAAAATATTGAGGTATTTTGGCATTATTTTTAAGACATAAATATATGATAAAGTTATAGTCAAACTAATATGAGGAATATAAAGGCTGGGCTAGCCAGGTCCTGGTATGGAGAGAGTGACTCTGATAGAAAGACTGCAGAGAAAACTATCAGATTAAAGAGCATAGGTAATGGGTAGTCTGAAGGCCTTAGGGAATTAGCTGCAACAAACTACCAAACTGGGTGGTTTAAAATGGCAGAAACTATTCCTTGCACAGTTCCGGAGATTAGATTAGATTGTACAGTTCAAGGTATTAGCAGGGCCAAGCTTTGATGACATTCGGGGACGATCCCTCCTGCCCTCATCTAGCTTCTGATGTCCCCTGGTGTCTATGTGCATCACTCCGGTCACACGGTCATCTTCTCCCTATATAATCACATCATCTTCTTTCTGTGCATTTCTGCTTCTGTGTCCAAATTCTGCATTTTTAAAAGGACACAAGTCATATTGGATCAAAGCCTACCGTAACAACTTCATTCTAATTTGGTTACCTCTGTAAAGCCATATTTCCAAATAAGACCATATTCCCAGGTACCAGGGATTAGGATTTCAACATATCAGTTTTTGAAAGGCACAGTTCAACCCTAACAATTTATTAGATCCAAGATCTGTTAGATCCATGAAGGTCAAAGGCCAGAGTGAGGAGCAGATTTGCCAAAGGCAAACAAAGAACCACGCAGAAAAAATGAGTTATCTGAAAGATTTTAAAGAAAGGGATGGAGGTGAAAATGGCAAACAAAAATATGAAAAAATTCTCATTGTCCCTAAACATCAGAGAAATGCAAATCAAACCCACCCTGAAATATCCAGTGAGAATGGCCCACATCACAAAGTCCCAAAGCTGCAGATGCTGGCGTGGATGTGGAGAGAAGGGAGCACTTTTCCACTGCTGCTGAGACTGGAAACTAATATAACTTTTTTGGAAGGAAGTAGGGAGAAGCCTCAAAAACTCAAATTAGACCTCCTGTTTAATCCTGCAATCCCATTACCCAAAAGAGAAAAAATCATTTTATCATGAGGACATTTACACTAGACTATTTATCACAGCTCATTTTACAATGGCCAAAATATGGAAACAGATTAAATGCCCACCAAACCCAGGAATGGATTAACAAACTATGGTGTATGTATACCATGGAACACTATTCAGCCATTAAAAAAGATGGAGACTTTACATCTTTTGTGTTAACCTGGATGGAAGTGGAACACATTCTTCTTACTAAAGCACCACCAGAATGGAGAAGCAGGAATCCAATGTACTAAATTCTAATATGAAGGCAGTAGATGATGTAATATAAGGTGGGGGGTAGGGGAATGAGGGAGAGAGGAGAAGGAAGGAAGGAGGGGAACCGGGAGTCACAGTATATGGTACACCCCTTGGGGGCAGGACACAATTATAAGAGGTACTTTACCTAACAAATGCAATCAGTGTAACCTAATTCTTTGTACCCTCAGGGAATCCCAGACAATAAAAAGAAAAAATAAAGAAGGGAATGGGCTGACCCAGGAGCCAATGGAATGTAGTATTCCTTATGGTGATACCTAGTTTTGCTGGCTTAGCATAATTTCAGATAGGACTTTGGGTAACTGTAGTCCCCAAGCATGGGAATGAGAACATGCAGGGTGTCATCAAGGTTCGGAGTATGTAGTCCCAGGAGGCAGGGGAGACAAGAAGAGAAGGGAGGATGGGTCAGGCCATTGGGGTCTTGATGGCTGCTGGGGAAGCCAGATTTGGCCTTGTGGGAATTGAGTGTGGGAAGGGTCTGCACAGTTAATGACATAGTCAGAGCTGAGTTTAAGGAGATTAGTAAGAAGTGGGTGTGGGATATATGGAGAAATGAGATGTTAGGATTCTACATGGGAAGCTCCTTTCTGAGAGTAGGTGAGAGAGGAAGTGGCCTTGATCTTGGGTGGTGGCAGTGGCTGGCCCAGGAGGAGAATCATTTGAAGGCATCATTTGTCCTAGGGCTGGGCACAGAGCTAAGGGTGAGGGATCTATATTTTATTCAGTCTGTGAACATTACCAGAGGGAAATAGTCAAGACACCCAGTCGCATTAGATACTTGAGAGAATCCACAAATCTCTTCTGGAGAGATTCTGGTAAAGTGCTAGATGATTTTGAGGCAGCCAGGAGAGATTAACTCAAGGAACGAGGAAAACTGGAGGGAGGAACAAACGATCTGCATATTTGAAGAGATCTAAGAAGCCAGATAATACTCCTTGATAGGTTTCCCCATCCATGGCTCTGTCAAACCAAATTAGAGAATTTCACAGTCCAAGGGAGCTATCCTGTGGAATGTAAAGACTTCAGACCATAGATTCCAAAGAATCACAATCTCTAGAAACACATTCCTATTGTGATACCATTTTGTTTACTTTTCACGGAAGACCAGAATAGAAAAACAATTGTGTGGTGCTGAATTTTTGCCTTGTTTTCCTTGGAATCTATGCAGGGTACAATGGGTGAAGTGATAAGTGCTAACCCCCATCCCTGGTCAAAATAAGCAAAACTTTAAATTAGTGTTGGGAGTTCTCCAAGATACGTTACCAAAAGATCTCTCATTCTGCAGTTAGAACTGAACTATCTTTTCCCTGTGACTGGCTGAATGCTCTTTTTTGTGCATTTCCAGGAGAGGTCAGCCTGATTCACAAGGACTTTAATACAGGCGAAGACAACATAAGTGCTGCCAATATCCACTCTGCAGCCTGTGAAAAGTATCTCTGTGTTTTTTGACTTCACTCAATCTGCCAGAGAAAACCAGCCCTGGGGCATAGCTTGGAAGCCTGTAATTTGGGTTCAGATGTTTTTCACGTAATGGGTTACCTGTGAAGCCTCCTTCTGTTTTGTGATCATCATTGTGGAGAAAAGCAAGAAGTGATCTACTCCGCTGTAGGAGCCAGGGTGCACTGTGTCTGCTGGGCTCAGCCATGGGACGGCCACAGTAACTTTGCACTTGGCAGTTTCCTGTCAGTGAAGTTGCAGGTCCTCAAGAGGTGCCAACTGTGAGACTGGGCATGCTGTCCTTGAGAACGTTGTCCCTCTGGAAGCTGAGTTCACTCTGTTGCCTGCAGAGTGGCTCATTGCTACATTGAATGGCAAGAGGTGACTTGAGGAGGTGTTCCTAGTCTGACCCGTGCTGACCTGGGGTCACAGACATCACAGAATGAGGGCCTGGGGGGGCAGCAGATGGGGATGGAATGCGTAGACAGGCTAATCTTAGGAGGTCTTTTCTCCTGGGGAAGGATTATCCCTCCAGTTCTCTGCCAGGGTCCTCTGTCTCTTCATGTCTATCATTGATGAAGGGTCCAGAAGAAAGAAAACAAAGTGATTCTAGGATTAAATCATGAGCAGGATCTAAGCCCAGGATAAGGAACAACTATTTTGATTTTAGTCCCCATCTCCTGGTTTCCTGTAAGGAAGCCTGCCACAGCTGTTCTGGTCATGGGCTATCAGGGGCTTCCAAATAAGACCATCTTCAAACTTTGATCCCTTTCCTCCTAAGTGGGGTGTCTCTTGGTTCCTAGAATTTCTCACAAGTTCAAGAAGGAAAAATGAAGACAGAGAACTAGTATTTATTCTACTAGAGAGTATACCATTCAGTAAGGATATTTCTAGAGGCATTAGTCTGTTATCTCCATTAACTCTAAGCATGCCCTTACCCACTGTAGGTATCACAATATTAGTATACTTTTAAATATTATACAGCCATGGTTGGAGAGGTTGGCCCACTTAAGTTCATGAAAGTTTTAAGAGGTAAAGCCCCGTTGGAAACACAGGTGTGGTGTTTCTCGTTGTCACTGTGCTGTTCCTGCCCACGTGCTCATTAGGCCAGTAGCCAGACTCTCTTGCTACCATCAGACTGTGCAGCTTTGAGTGAGTCTTCCCACCAATTTTTGCTCAGTTTCCTCATCTAAATAGGAGGACAATAATTCTGACCCACCTTGTAAAGATCTGCCAGAGCTGGAGTTTATTGTGAAGTGTAAACATTTTGAAGAGTATTAAATTGAAGTTTGATGTATGTCCACCAACATCAGATAGCACTGAAGGAATGCTTTTTTTTTCACTGCCCTGGCCCAAGCATGGTGCAAACCAACTGAAACCAAGCTGTCTCAGCCATCTCGGTACATGTGATAGTCACTTAAGCTAGATTTGTTTTAATGAGTAAATAAACAGAAAGAAGAAACACACCAGTGATTATACAAATATAAACAGATACAGAGAATAAGCAAACTGATTAGAAACAAAATGTTCTTACAGTGAAAGGGATAAAATTATCCCACAAAATCCTGAAAGAGAAAGGGATTGCTTTAGTTAGAGTGAGTCCCAAAGGGGAAGGCTTCCTATACTCTCCTGGTAGGTGGCAAATTTTCTGCGGCATCATGGACGAATTTGGATAAAGTTATTGGTGGGTAAAGAGTGAATGGACATACATTCTGGATATGAAGAAGAAAGGAGAAGGAAGGGGCTGATAGCATGGTCTAGAATAGTGGTTCTCAACCAGTGGGTCGCAACTGTATTAAAGGGCCGTGGAATTAGGAAGGTTGGGAACCACTGTTCTAGACACTCAGATGTGATGTTTATTTAATCCTAATTCTATAAGGTACCAGCCCTATAAAATAAAATTATTAAACCCATTTTATGAATCAGAAACTGCAAGTTCAGAGAGGTTAGATATTGTATTAAGTATAACACGGCTGGTGGGTGGTAGATTTGGATTTCAACTTGGGTGTTTCTGACTCCAGAGTCCCTGTTCTCACTGCTCTGTGCACCATTTTTCTCGGAGGGGGCAGGTTGAGAGACAAGGATGGAACTGTTGGGAAGGAAGGAAGGAAGGGAGGGAGGGAGGGAGGGAGACAGGAGAGCTGAGTGATCCTGAAGAAGTGCTGTGATCTGGGAGTATCCTGGGTGTTTGGAGATGTGTGGCTTACATTCTGGCTTCCAATCTATATGTGATAAGAAAAGAAAGCAGAGCTGAAGCTCTGAGGTGAGAGGTGCATTGGAAACCAGCAAAACACAAGAGCCCTTGTCCAGGCCCTGGCTGGAAGAGGGGTATTGGTAGTGGCCCTGAGGGTGTAGGGGGAAATCACATCATAACGTGCGAGAGTGACCTGCCCCTCTCCCAAATCCACCTGCCCAAATTGGATCCATCCTCAGCACCCGTCCCGAATGCCATCCCCTCTGGATCTCACCAACCTCATCTCCTTCCTCTGAACGCCAGCTGCCCCCTTGCCCTTGCTTCAGGGACTTGGCACATTCACCCTGATACTTCCCCATTATTTTTGTATTTGCCTCATCCATCCAACTAGAGATCTCCTTCAGGACAAAGAAGTATGCTATTCATTTTGGGGGCTCCTAGGTTAGAGGGGTACTGAACAGAGTTGTGGACATGAATGGGAGAAGCAGGGGCCTGAGCAACAGACGTGTGATGGCGGTGAAGCTGGCGGCGGTGATCGACTTCATTAATACCAGTTCTTGCCTGAGAAGTGGCCTATTTGGCTTCAAAATTCAAGGCTATTTTTGGCTCCAAGACTCCCTTTCCTTCCCTCTGGTGTCTCCTCGAAGGCCGGGGGGATAATACTGCTCATCCTCCTCCCATACCTACAGGGGAAATGGGGAGAAGAAAGACAGACAGACATCACTTACTAAGTACTTACTGTGGGCTAGGGACTTGGGAACTTTTTAGTTACTGCCTTTTCTCTCTTTATTTTTTGTTGAGACAGGATCTCACTCTGTCACTCAGGCTGGAGTGTCGTGGCATGATCATAGCTCACTGCAGCCTTGAACTTCTGGGCTCAAGTGATCCTCCTGCCTCAGGCTCCCGAGTAGCTGGGATGACAGACATGCACCATTTCAAGCTAATTTTTTCTTTTTTGGTAGATACGAGGTCTTCTTATTGCCTAGCTGGTCTCAAACTCCTGGACTTAAACAATTCTCTCACCTCAGCCTCCCCAAGTGCTAGTATTATAGATATGAGCCACTGTGCCCAGCCTTGAATTTTCATAATTGCAAGATGCCATTGATTTGGAACAATATTTTGGGGAAAGAAATAAAAACCTACTTACTGTATATTACATAAATATGTTAACTATAATTTCTGTTTTGATTGTGATTAATAATTCTGGGATATAGTGTGAAGCTCAGGTACCCTGGTCAACTTTGCCTTGGTGCTAATGGAAAACTGTAACCAAATCTCCTTCAAATTCAAAGAAAAGAGAAGTCTTTACTTATCAGCTTTCAAATATTCTTATTCCCTTGAAGCCTGTACAGCAAATGCTTTTTATGGCTTGAACATGCTCTTTGAGTCCCACTCTAACTCCTGATTTTCCTAATATATCACTTTTTTTTTAAAGACAGAGTCTCACTATGTCACCCTCGGTAGAGTGCCATGGCTTCACAGCTCACAACAACCTCAAACTCTTGGGCTTAAGCAATTCTCATGTTTCAGCCTCCCAAATAGCTGGGACTACAGCCGCCCGCCACTACACCTGTCTATTTTTAGAAACAGGACCTTGCTCTTGCTCAGGCTGGTCTCGAATTTGTGAGCTCAGGGCAATCCTTCTGCCTCAGCCTCCCAGAGTGCTAGGATTATAGGTATGAGCCACTGTGCCTGGCCTCTAGGAATACTTTAAAAACCATAATTGTTACTGCTTTGTGATATTTTTAAAAGGATCTGGGGGATAACCCGAACGTAGGATTAGAATAGAAATGTCAAAACCAGACTCATCACATATGAAAATTTGATATATTATTGAGTTGGCACTGTAGATCAAATGGCAGTTGAAATTAATAACTATTCAATAAATGGTGTGGAGAAGTAGGTTGTAAATATATAAAGATATGAATGAGGTCTTTAATCTCATACTATAATGAACAACCTCTATGTAGATTAAATATCTACATAAGAAAAATGTTTAAAATTTTAAAAAATGTAGAAAATTAAATATTTATATTGTGGGCATAGTAAAGTATTACTTAAGCAAAAGACATAAAAAGTGAACATCTAAAAGGAAAGGATTCAGAAAAGGGAACAATTTAAATTTTAAACCTTGTTTGACACAAACAATAACATAAAAAAGATTTTCACAATATATATGATAATAAATTAGCATCAACTAGTGTAAAATCATATAAATCAATTAAAATATGCAAAAACACAAAATTATAAATAAACAACGAGAATATTTCAATGACTATAACCACAGAAAAATTATGTACATCATTAGCAATCAGGGAAATGTAAATCAAAGCCACAAGGAAATATCATTTGACACTTTCCACATTGCCAAAATTAAAAGTCTGACTGTATCATGTGTTGTTAAAGTTTCAGAACAGTTAATATTAAACGTTACTCACTGTTGGGAATTTAGTTATTTCTGACACTTTGCACAGATAGTCATTTTCACAATATCTAACATAATTGGAGGTAAACTAACATTTAAGCCTATCAATTCCACCCTGAAAAGAATTTACATCATGTATACAAAGGAGATACATGCAATAAAGTGCTCATTTTCTATGATTATTTTAAGGGCAACAAAGATCTCACTCATGTTATTTGGTTCCTTTATACATTTTTGAAGAACAAATATGTTAGCTTATTGCACAATTTAAAAAAATCCCTTATTAAAATTTTATATCCCTTTTACTTCCTACATATTTTTCTTTTGTAATTTGGCCCTCAAAGTGGACTTTCAAAAGAGTCACAAATGATTTTCTCCGGAGGGTCTGCTATCTATCACCGTAGTATGCGAATGTGTCCAGATTTAGAATCACCACAAGCCTTTAGTAAAAAGTTAAATTTCCCCTTCATTACTAGTACAGAGTCAGTGATTCCAGGTTGAAACTTTAGCCTCTCATGTAACACATTTGACCGATTCCTTTAATTGCTTTGCATTGTGCCTTCCATCCATAGGCAGCAAAGCAGAGGAGGGCATTCTATCAATGTCAGGCACTGAATTTTTTGAATCACAAGACACCTGATTTCAGGCCTGCTCACAGATCAAGGTGACGATGAGAGAGTCGAAGCCATCACCCTGCTGAAAAACACAACAAGGCAAGTGACAGCAAACTGTTAAACACCTTCTTCTTTGCTCTTGACTAAGACATAAAAGAAGAAATAGGTCAAAATCAATTAATGGAGTTAGGAAGAATGGGGTTGGAAAAGTAGAGCTGGGAAAGCACTTCGTGTTGAAAGGGAAGCTGAGGGGACTTTCTCCTTTATGATTTTGAAAAGGGATAGTGTATTTTCTTTAACCGTGATTCAATCACTTGTATTTTTTTTACATTCATAGCCCATTCCCTAATTTTCCTTACTCCTTCCTTTATACTGACTGTTTTTCATCTTAAAGAGTGGGCTGTTTATTATCTTCACAAATTATAGTGTAGGTCTATTTTTTAAAATATGCTAGTTATGATTTCAGCCAAGGCTCTTTAAGCGTAGTTTACTGGAGAGGTTGTCAGAGAAAGAATTACAGAGAATGAACTTCTGTAATTCTATTGGGCCGATAAGCCAGGTATCCACAAAAAACACGCACCTGAGAGTTGAGTATAATCTGAGAGCCAGGGCACCGATGCTTACAATGCAAAAGCAAAACAAAAAAGTTCTATTTGAAATCAGCTCATTAAATGAGTTTCCTAAGAGACACGAAGAATATTGCTCTGTGCAGGGAACACATATTTTAGTAAGACTACTGTTGTTCTACAGCAGGAATGAACTTTGCAGCTCTGAAGAAACACGATAAAATCCTGGTTCCACCATGTCCTGACTCTGTAGTCCTGGGCAAACTTGCTAAATTCTTCTTCCGCAATTTCCTCGTGTGTCCATCATACAGTGGCCCTACAGACTGAAGATAATACATGCAAAGTGCTCATGACAATGCTAAGAAAGTGTTCAGGATTAGAAATGGTGTAACCAGAACATGGAGACTCTGCAGGTGCGGAAGTCAATGGGACTGAGTATTTGTCTTAATATTTTTGTATGTCCTTGGAATATGTGCAGGCCGTGGCCATATCTTCTATCATGGAAAATGAAGTAGGTAGTTTGGGTCTGGGCTTACAAAAGCTAGTGCGACTGGGCAGCACTGTGGATCAGTGAGTAGGGTGCCAGCCCCAAATACTGAGGGTGGTGGGTTCATATCCAGCCCTGGCCAAACTGCAACAAAAAAATAGCCGGGCATTATGGCAGGTGCCTGTAGTCCCAGCTACTTGGGAGGCTGACGCAAAAGAATCGCCTAAGCCCAAGAGCTGGAGGTTGCTGTAAGCTGTGACACCACAACACCCTACTGAGGATGACAAAATGAGACTCTGTCTAAAAAAAAAAAAAAAAAAAAAGCAGTGTGACAAACAACAGGGAATCCTTGCTACAAAAAACCACCCAGGGTGTTTTGGACAATCTATAATGCTGGCAAGTGGGTGTTTATTTGCCTGCTCAGCTTGTGAGCATCTTTACTACATTAAAGGAATCCCTGACTCTGGCTGATGCCTTCATTTCCTGCAGATCAGTCAGCCCTCTGGCTTTGCCTCAACTAACGCAGGAACAGTGGAACACTCTGTGTTAGGGAAGGCAGATAGAAACACTACACCTCTATTGCCACTGTAGGAATGTCATTACTTTTGAGCAGAAAATGGCATATAAATCATTTGTGGACAATACAACATGTTCTAATTGCACAACAGAAAAATTGCATAGCAACAGATATCTTGGAACATGTCACCATGAGTGGGAGAGAAGACCTCGTGTGTGTTTGTGTGTGTATAGAAATAGGTGGCCAACACGTAGAGAATATTTTGTAAATACTTTGCAAAAATTTTTATGAATGTTTTGATTATAAAGTTACTTTAAGCTACAATGTCCGATTTTGTTTTATATGGTGACTTTGGAGACAGATACCCTGTTAGATGTGAGGCAAAGTCTTTCCATTTTAGGACATATTTTCATCTTAGAAAAAAAATGGAGCCATTTTAGGGAAAAAAACACTATCATCTTTTTTACTTGCCTTAAAATTAGCATAAGCAATATTGCCTGGAGTGTCATGGCTACATTGCAACCAAGAGGTGACAAGCTAAAAGAATTGGGCAGGATGGGAGGGCATTAAAATAGAGACAATTAATGCACCAAATTTGGATCCTGCATGCAGATTTATTATTTGAGATAACTTACTTTCTTCATTTTTCAATCTAAATCCACTGCATAACTCTGTTGCAATAGACGACCATTTTCTACAGACTCAGAGAAAGACAGACACATAATCCCTTTTCCAAGCTTCCCCAGCTGTTAGGACTCAGACACATGATGGAGTCTCAGTTACCAACCTGAGGCCTCTCCCAATTCTTAAATCTGGAATGAATGGTACAAGGAAGCCCAGAAGGGAGAATTCTTGAAGTTTCCAGTGCCTCCGGCAGCTAAGCCTAATGTTTGCAGGCAGTAGTAGCAGGGCCACCATTGGAGGTCCAGGAACAGTGTCCTCCCAGGCCGCCTGCCCAGTGCTGAGGAGATTTCGCTGCAGTCCCCCAGCTCTGTGAAAATGCAAGCTTCTGAAATTCTGTTCTTAATCATTCCTCAGGAAGATAAGATCTTCCCATTATCCTTTCTAGATTTTCTTTTTTTGCTAAAGTCAGCCTGAGTTGGTTTCATTTGTTTGGAAATGAGAATTATAGTTAATACAGAAATACTCTTGGGAAAAAAACGCATGGAAATTTAGGGTGAAACTCAGAAACATATCTTGAAATACGTTACTAAGGTGAATACTCTCCAAGCCCATCCAGGTAAATACAAAAGATGTAAAGTCTCCATCTTTTTTTGTTTAATGGCTGATTATTCCATAGTATACATATACCACTGTTTATTAATCCATTTATAGGATGAAGGGTGCTTGGGTTGCTTCCACATATTTGTGATTGTCAATTAAGCTACTATGAACATTTATGTGTAAATGTCTTTATGGTAAAATGTTTTTTGATCATTTTCCTTCTGGGTAGATACTTAGTGATGGGATTGCAGCATCAAATGGAAGGTCTACTTTCTACTCTTGGAAGATTCTCCATACTTCTTCCCATTGAGGCAGTTTTAGTTTGCAGTCCCCCCCAGCAGTGTGAAGTGTTCCCTTCTCTCGGTACCCTTGCCAGCATCTGCAGTTTTGGGACTCTGTGATGTGGACTATTGTAACCAGGCTGCATACATTCTTAGAAGACTCCCAAGTGGGAGATTATCAGCTAAATTTGAAGCTCACCGGACAGGGTGACCTCTCAGGGTCTTTTCAGGCTAAATTGTTTTCAATTCTGTTTTATGCCTCTTAGGTACAGATGAGATGCTCCTTTTCATGCTCCTGATGAGCAGAACTAGCCTTTGGCGACCATGTCAAGTTTCTTTTAAGAGCAAACTTAAGTTCCACATGTCTCCTGTATCATCATCAGACTCTTGTGCTCACTCAGAGGCTCCACATCATTCCTGCTTTCTTCCAGAGCATAGCAGCTTCCATTCTCCAACCTTTACCAAAAGCTTTCCTTCAGATGGGAGTATCTGATAGCAGCCATTCACTCTTTAGTCTGAATGCAAGGCATTTTTATTCTTTCTCAAATGTATTTACATGTTTGTTCTATTTCAGTGTGATAAAAATATTTTTGTCCCTAGGGAAAGGTGAACACCTCAAACATAAAAATAATGACTTTAATTTATCAATGTAAGGTTGAATTCCAGATGCCAAGAAGTTAGGGAGAAGTTTTCTGATTTTACCTATGAATAAAGTAAGATTTTCTAAGATGAAATATGTAAGTGAACCAATTTGAACTGTTATTATTCAAATGCCTAAAAAACTGTTTTTAGGTATTTGAATGGCTGCCTGATGATGTGAAAAATTGGTTGTATTTTGAGCTGAGATCAATGGCTTACATGACAAGAACATTTATTTTAGCATAAACAAAAAGGAAAAAAATTGTTTTTATTGAATACATCTGGATTCATGCCAGTAAATACAAAGCTTCCAAAAAGTTTATGTATTCTTAATTATAATATCTCATATTTGGAAAAGAGACAAAATGTTCCCAGGTTACCCTCTTGCTCATTTATTAATGTTTTACTCAAAAGAAGCCGTCAGCTAGAGAATCTGATCTTTGCCTAGACATTATTGCAAACTTCACTTGTTTACACTCTACAGTTTTGTGAATTGAGCGGTAGCTATGCATTACCCAAATGAGAATCTCCAAGGTTCACAGAGTTTAGTTAGCTTGCAATTACAAACTTGTCAGTATTAGAGCTGAAACTTGAACTCATGTCCTGAAAGCTACTACACTTAGTACTCACATTATAAAAGCGGAAATATCCAGGAGGCACCCCCTGGAGTAATGAAGGTCATAGAATAAACCTTTATAAATTGAGGCCTCTGTGGTTGTGTTCAGTTTAATAGCCTCGTTCACTGCTGAAAATTAAACGTGTTTCTTGAGGACCCGACTATATCTGGACTTCATGAAGACACCTCGTTCCTCTAGACACAGCCTAAGATATCCCAGGTGCCTCGCTGCACACTTGTGGAGTATTCCTGGCTCTGGGATGAGTGTATAGAAGTCTGGCTTTCCACTAAATTCCTTTAGGACAGAACTGCTTCTCTTTTGCTTCCAAACACATATCACAGTGCCTTCCACAAAGCTGTTGGTCAGTAAACATTTGTGGAATCCTTCACAGCCAAAGGCAAAATACCAAATAAGGAAAAGAAAAACTACAAAAGTGGTATGGAAATGCTTTTTTCCCAGGTGTTTTCCAGGTCAGAAATAATTGATGTCAGCACACATCGTTCATTTTCAGAATGCCAATCTTGCTGTACTTTCTGATGCAGCCTTAGGCGATATGCAGAGTTTTGCAGAATGAACATTATTTAAATAAAGTTAGAAAATTAGAAGGGAAATTATCTCATTCCCTTTACCCAAAGCAGCAGCTGCCAATCCTTGAAGAGTTGAGAGATGCTTGAAACCTAATATATTGAAGTGAGGTATTAGGAAATTATTCTACCAGGGATCCTTCTTGATAAACAATTAAATCTCATTCTTACCTTGAAATTGCAGAAATAAGTTAACGGAATTACTTTGAGCTTCCTTTTATAGAGTAGCTTCTCAGGCAACAATTTTGCAAAAAGGTAATTGCATTTTATTGTTGGAGAAATTCTGCCATTGTGGCTTATCAATATGTTCAGTGGAACATTAACCTTTGAAAACAATAAAGGACATTTCATGAAGGCAATAAAAGACCATTTACAAAGTGACATCCCTTGGAAAGTTAGTAGAAAGAACACAGGTAAAAACTTGGTTGAAATCTTCTTCTGATATCCACAAGCTGGGTGGTTTCCTCCAGCAGCGTAATATTCGGAGTATTACTTTCTGAATCCATAAAGTTAGGATAATGATATTTACCTCACCCCTATGGTGCAGGTTTAACAGTGCATGTGTAATTGTGGGTATAATTTTAAGACGTACAATGCTGGACCTGCAGAGATTCCTCACACTGTAAGTAAAATAATATATATTCTTTGATGTTGATGTTATCTTGTGGTTAGATCGAGATAAGGTGACTTGAGAGAAGGGATGTTGTCTGTGCTGTGTGACCTTGGGCAGGTTATTTATCTCCACAGCTTTCCTATCGGTGAATGGCAACAGAGTTACAAATTTGCCTAGTTACCAAGAAAATGAAGTTAGCATACATCATTAACCCAATATCCAATGCATTCAATACTACTATGAAATCAATATATAATTACCTACTCATTCATATGAATGGTAAAACATAACTATAGCCCAAAAAGTAGAAAGGAGCATAAGAGACGGGGGAGGTGGGAGGTGGGTGGGCATTTGGGGAACCTTACCTAATGTGCATGATGAAATGGTACATTTCAACACTATTAAGAAGAGTATAATTATCTTACCACAATAAATAAGTAAGCAAGGTGATGGATGTGTTAATAAGTTCAGTGTAAGCATTTCACATTCTATATCAAATCAGTATACTGAACCCCATAAATGCATCAATATACACAGTTATGATTTAATAAAAACAAAACAGACAAAAAAATCCTGCTTTAACTGGCTGACTGTACCTGTAATCAGTTACTGCTGCCCCTAAGCATCTGTGGGCAGTCAGTTCCAATATTCCCACAGATACCAAAATCTGACAATGGAAACATTCAAGTCCCTTACATAAAATGGCATTAGATTTGCATGTGACCTATGCATATCCTCTGTGGACATCCTAGATCACTTAGTGTATCTAAAATAATCTCCATGCGACGTAAATGGTTGCTATATCAGGGAATAATGACGAGAAAGTCTGTACATGTTCAGTACAAACACAACCAGTCATGTTTTTATTCCCAAATGTTTTTGATCCATAGTCATCTGAATCTATGCATATGGAAATCACAGAGAGGGAAAACTGACTGTATGCCACTGGGGACACAGAGAAGCTCTTTAGGCATGAAGAATGTGGCAAGTCTTTCTGAGCAGACAGGTGTGGTCTAATGCACAGGGTCTTGCTCACAGAGCCATATTTCCTCCATGGGCATCTGGAAACTTTTTGGTTGGTGGTGTTGTCTTCTGCCTTCCAAGGCTGCTGTCATTCTGCTGGCCAAAGGTTTCCACGGTGCAGCCTCCCACAAACATCAGAACTGGGCATCTCCTTTGGAGATGTGTCACGCTGGGCTTGCCTTACTTGTGCCACCTCTACAGTTAAATTCTGTGGCACTGTCTGCCATTACATGAAAATAAATTGAGGAACTTTTCTTGTTTGACAGTCAAATGTCAAATGCCCATTTTATTTATTCATAGTAAAGATCAATGGGATATTGGTCTAAGGGATATTGGCTACACTGAGTAGTGTTTGCTTTGTAACTCACTGCTTCAGGACTGAGGAACTGGGGCCCTGGTCGCTTTTTTTGAGGCGACTGTCTGCATGCCTTTCCACTCTAATCCTTTAAAGGCAGATGTGGGGAGCAGTTTAGAATCTTAACACAATTAATGGTCCCAAGTGATCATCATGAAACTAATTTCTGGTGTAAAAATTTTGAGTAGCTATAAAAATGTCCTATAGACACTGGGTTTGTAAATAATAAAATAAATACGCCCAAGTTTTACAGTTTATAAATGTGAGATACTTTTCAAAAAGGCATTGAAGTAGTTAAAACTAATAAATTTAGGGCTAGCGCTTTTATCTGATCTCTAGGAGGGGGAGGGGGAGAATTGCTTAGGGCCAGGAGTTTGAGAAAACACTGAGAAAGAATAACACCCCTCTCTATAAAAAATAGAAAATTAGCCAGATGTGTGGCAGGTACCTGTATTCTCAGCTACTAAAGAGGCTGAGGCAGAAGGATCACTTGAGCCCAGGGGGTTGAGGTTGCAGCTATTACAAGGCCACTGTACTTGTTAGTTAGTCAGTGACAAAGAGAAATCCTGTCCCAAGAAAATGTTTATTTAATTATGACAAGGGTTAACTATATTTCTAGATATGCAAGTGAATTGAGAAAGATCGTAGCAATAAGCACAGGTTTTTTAGTCAAACAGATGTATTATTCTAAAATCCTAATCTGTCTTGATTTACCATCTAGAAATTATGCAACCTTAGGCAAGTAACTTATCCTTTGCAGCCTCAGTTTCTCTCTCTGTAGAACCAAAACAGCAGTGGGTTTTGAAGAGGTTTTCTGTGTGGATCCAACAAATAACATATTCAATATTTCTAGCTCAGGTCCTGGAATATAATTGTCATACTGCGGACATTACTATTGCTATTATGATGTGTTTTATCATTGTTAAGGAGGAATTCATAATGGAAGTCAACAGGGATGGAGGAGATGTGCAAAACTAACCTAGCCAATCTCCCCTCCACGTCACCCAAACTCCTGAATCAAATGTGAGCACAAGTGGAAAAGGATATTGTTACGAGGCCCACGAAAGCTTCATGATCATTACACATAAATCTCCATGGGCAGGTGATGGGCAGAAATAGACAAATTCCACTTGACCAGGGGAATGTGAAATGTATTTGAGGGGAAGATATATGCCCTTTCTCATCCTATGTTGGAACTCAGCTAACAGAGTGATTTTTCTGTTCTACTCTCATCAGAAGACATATAAAATGTTTTTGTTGGCTCGGCGCCTGTGGCTCAACAGGCTAAGGCTCCAGCCACGTACACCTGAGCTGGTGGGTTCAAATTCAGCCTGGATCCGCCAAACAACAATGACAGCTGCAACCAAAAAATGGCCTGGCGTTGTGGCGGGCGCCTGTAGTCCCAGCTACTTGGGAGGTGGAGGCAAGAGACTCGCTTGAGCCTAGGAATTGGAGGTTGCCATGAGCTGTGGTGTCACAGCACTCTATCCAGGGTGACAGCTTGAGGCTCTGTCTCAAAAAAAAAAACAAAAAAACAAAAAAGAAAAACTTTTTTTTGTTGTTGTTGTGTTTGCTCACCCATTGTGCTGGATAAAAAGTGCAGGCATGCCTTTCTTACAGGAAAAATCTCATCACTCAGCTTGCGAGTGATATGAGGAACAGAAAATTAAGATAAAGGGTAAGACCATCATCTTCTGACACTCAGGAAAAGCTAATAATGGAAAGATAATGCAAAATGGAAAAAAAATTAACAAAGATTTCATGGTTTGCAGCAGAAGAAATGAGAAAGGTGGAGGAAGAGAAACCATTTCTACTGTGAGACATGTAAGAGGAATCTTGGCTTCATCCTGGAGATTGCTTCAAGAAGTATCACATTCACAAAATATAAACAAATGTGAAAAGCTTTAATTATTTTATGTGACCTAAAATAGATAACACAACCATCAGGTGAGTTCATAGTTATGTTTTCTCTTTTAAAACTGTGGGATAATTACAAGTAATTCACCAACTTCTTTCCCACCCCAAATAAATAAAAGCTGGGGATTATGCAGGTGGCAAAAACAATTGTATTGGAAAGAGCAGTATGAAGCTGTGCAGCCGTTCACTGAGCTGCCCATGCTGGTGCTACCCTGTTACTATATGCAAATAATCCATTTTTTACTTATGTTAAAGATGTGCTTTGTTTGTTCTCAAAATTCTATGATTCTTTTTGGTATTATAAATATTAGATATCAATAGAGAAATATTACCTAAATAAACTTTGTAGAATAACTGCTATCCTCAAAGCCCCACTCTATAGTTATTTGAAGAAAGGACTATTATTTTTTGTAATGGTGACTTTTTCGAGTACACAAGTGGGGGTGCCTGGGAGCAGCTCTATCACGTCAGCCTTGCTGACAATGAACACTTTTTTGTTGTTTTTGTTTTTAACATAGGCTATTGCTATATTTCCCAGGCTGGCCTCAAACTCCTGGGCTCAAGAAATCCCTCTGCCTCAGTCTTTTAAGTAGCGGAGACTATAGGCCTTGGACACCATGGCTGGCTAATAGGAGTAAACCCTTGAGTAGGTTTTAAGAAGAAAAGGAAAGATAAATAAACAATGTAAAATGTACATTCAGGTAGCATGGGCTTAACAGAATGCAATTACAGAATTTGGAAAAGGGCCACGTTATCAAGGTTAATAATCATTCCTGAAAAATAATGTGTATTCACATATATATATATATATATATATATATCTGTCTTGGGACATTTTCCATGTTCACTTTCTTTAACAATATCAACAGCCATTTACTAACTTCAGCCTCACAGCAGAACTACATGGTGGGGGTCTGGAAGCAAAGCTGGAATGTGTTTGAAATGCTTCAAGGACAAGGCAGGCTGTTCTCAAGGCACATGGCAAGAGCACATCTCAAGGCACATCTGCAAGAAAATGAAAATGTAAGTCTTAGAGATGAGGCACCTTCTGGAAATGTCTACTCTCAAGTGTCCAGGGAGTGCCCTTGGCAATTTTCATTATTATGAACCTGTCTGAGCAAGGTGATGGGCCATGTTCCTTGGTGCTTCCTCTGGGTGAGTCCGGGCAGGGAGGCTGTTGAAGGCGAGCTGTGCTGGCGGGTACTGCTGAACACCAGAGCAGACCAAGACTGACCCCCTGCTAGGTTCTGTCTGCTTGCCGTGGAGGTCAGATGAGGGACTTTAAAGGCTGCCTAGAGGACAAACAGGGCTATCCCTCGTGAGTCATGTCAAGAGCCCCATAGCACCAGGTCAAGGGCCACAGGGGTATCCGGGGCCTAGCTGAGGTGACAGTTAGTCAGAGTGGGGATGAGCAGATGCCGGTCAGCTGGAACATTGAACTTGGGAGAATTATTCCTGTGGCAGGCCAGGACACTGTAATCTGCAGAAGTCAATGAGTTGTGACTTCTGGTGACCTTATGTGCAGCTGCAGAAGGAAAGAAGGATCTTCACCGGCTGCCAGCAGAAATGTCCTCCAGTGCCATCTACGTTGCTGCCAGTGACAGAATTTTATTAACTTTTATGTCTGAATAGCGTTCTATTATGAACATATACCTCATTTCTTTAGCCATTAGTTTGAACTCTATATCTTGGCTATTGTGAACAGTGCAATAAACATGGGAGTGTGAATTTCTCTTAGATATAATAATTTCCTTTCCTTTATTCTGGATATGTGCCTAGCAGTGGGATTGCTGGATCACATGACAATTCTAATCTTAGGGATTTTTGCTTGTTTGTTTTGCTTTGCTTTGTTTTTGAGGAACTGCCATACTGTTTTCCATGGCGGCCGCACTGCTTGACATTCCCAGGACAGTGTACATTCATTCTCTCTGCATCCTTGCTCACATTTCATGTTTTTTGTCTTTTTGATAATAGTTGCTCTAACCTAGATGAGATAATAATCTCTCATTATGGTTTTGATTTGTATTTCCCTAATGATTAGAGATGTTGAGCATCTTTCAGAAACCCATTGGTAATTTGTATGTGCTCTTTTGAGAAATGCCTGTTCAGGTCTTTTATTCATTTTTAATCAGACTATTTATTTTATATGTTATCAAGTAATTTGATTTTCTCATATATTCTAATTATTAGTCCCTTATATGATAAATAATTTGGAAATATTTCCTCCCATTCTGCACCTTATCTCTTCATTTTGTTAATTGTTACATTGGGGAGAGGATAGTCTCCTTAATAAATGTTGCTAGAAGAACTGGCTATCCATGTGCAAAAGAATAAAACCAGCTCCCTATCTTTCACCGTATACAAAAATCAACTCAAGATGAGCTAACAACTTAATCGTGAGACCTGAAACTGTGAACTACTAGAAGAAAACACTAAAGAAATTCTCCATGACATTATGGAGATCTCTGTCTGGGCAGAGATTTTTAAATAAGACCTCAAAAGCATAGGCAACAATAGCAAAAATATAAAAGAGATATTTATATTAATCCAAAATATTTCTAAAGTTTCAGCACAGTACTATTTTTTTCAATACATAAACAAGAGAGTTCCTATATGACTAATGGAGTAAGGGGGTATGTATGCAATGCAGATACATTGAACAAAGGGGTGATTCATGTCCTAGGCAAGATGAGGCAGCAAGGCGCAAGATTCCATCATACTGCTCAGAATGAGGCACAACTTAAAACTTAGGAATTATTTATTTCTTTAATTTTCAACATAATATTTTTTGGACCACAGTTGACCATGACTAAGTGAAACTATGGAGAGGAAAAGATGGATAAAGCGGGACTACCATATTCTCTAACACTTTTTCATATACTGCATTGTTTTGCCATTTTCTAATTCTAGAAAGAATCAAAAATGGCAAAGTGATTATCAAAGAATATAAACATCTTATTAGAAGCAAGTGAAAAAATGTACTGCAGGATTTTCTGACAATTACACAGAATATTAGAAAATACTTTTATCACCACCAACTGCAATGTTATTTCAAAGTTCCCACAACATGGGAACTTTTACATGCTTTTAAAATCATCATCGTCATTTCAATGAAAAGCTAAGGCATAAAATGAACCAGACACTCAATTTTTAGATTCAACATCGTCTTAAACTGCAATTGGTTGAATATTTGGTTAGAAAAAGTTTTATAACATCTGTCTCTGATATATTGCTATAAGTATATCATTTCCTATTCTGGGATGTCTCCTATTACTTCCTACCCAGATTTACATTCTGCCTACCTCACTGAAGCACAGGGATTGGTTTGATAATATATCTATGTATATAAATTAGAATTAACTGAAACATGAAATATTTTGAATCCTTTTCCTTGACTCTATGTTATAAGTATAGAGAGTAAGTTGTATTTCAAGTTAGAACTAGATACCAGGCTGGGTACAGTGGCTCACACCTGTAATCCTAGCACTCTGGGAGGCCAAGGAAGGTAGATAGCCAGAGCTCAGGATTTCCAGACTCAGTCTGGAAAGTAGAAAAACTAGCTATATGTAGTGGTACATGCCTGTAGTCTCAGTTACTTGGGAAGCTAGGTCAGGAAGATTGCTTAAGCCAAAGAGTTTGAGGTTGCTGTGAGCTATAATGCTAGGGTACTCTACCCAGGGAAGCAGAGTGAGATTGTCTCAAAAAAAAAAAAAAAAAAACTACATACCAGCTCCTAATAAAAAGTTACAACTGACATATTGATTGATGTCTCATTGTATATATCAATGAGATTATTGTATAGAGCAGGGCTGATGAAATAATATCATGTATAAGAAGCTTAGGAAATTATATTTACAGTGTACATTAACTATGAAAATGTCCTATGCCTGAAGTATACACATCAAAATGTTAACAATCATTATCTCGTGGACATAGGATAATGGTTCATTGTATTTATAGTCATTATTATTTTCTTATATTAAGTTTTCTTTCTTTTACTATTACAATAAATAAGGAGCAAAACTAAAACTTTTTAAATTAATAACTAGTGTAAAATCTCTTATTTTGGTCATGAGTTGGTGGACTTATATAAAATGTATCTAAGATTATTAAATCTCAGATTTCCCCAGTTAATGTAATTATTGGTGATAAGGGCTTGGCAGAGGGTAGGGCCTCAGTGCATCTGGTTTGCTGTCTGTTATATTATAGTTTCACACCAAAAATAATAGTAATAAAGTATTTCAAGTTATTCAAACAATGATGAAAGAGATTCTAGGAATTCTTAATTCCCTAGATTTACAAAAGAAAAAGAAATTCCCAGGTCATCGCCATCTTCCTTCTTATAAGCCCAAAATGTTCAGGCCTAGCTCTCAGAAAGTATTCCAGAAAGTGAAAAGAAAAATGAAAAGGTAAATATCTGAAAGAGTCAGGCTGACACATTTTGAAGGTGCTAATGGAAGCTACATGAAGTTATCAGGCTGGAATTCACATCTATTCAAGACTTTATTTACATGTTTGAAAGAAATTCACTTAAATGTGAAGAACTATAAAACTAACTGGCAGGTAGATGAAAAATATAAAGAGTGTTCTATCCAGATACTTTCTTTAGGTAATATTCTCATTCCTCAAAGTTTGAACATTGCTTGGATCGCTGCATTGCTATTTCTGCACAATATTAGCATACTCCTGTAATTGCCTAACCAGTGAGCGAGCTCCTAGAACATTAGCAAATGCATCACATGTTTACTGCACTCTTTGTGCCCAATGTGGTGAGCTGACACATAAATGTCAGACACAATTACTAACATTAAGGCACTTTTAGTCTTATGACAAAGATGAAATGACCAACCTAGAAAGATTTATGAGTGTAAAAGGAGGAAGGGCTTTCGTGATCATTTTCTAGTTCAACAATAGCCAATGGTCAGTCCGAAGAATTGTATGGGATTTTGGCTATCTCCCAAAAATCCCTTGGGCATCTAATTATCAATCCTTGTTACTAGATTTTTATAGCCTGATGTGTGTTTTGATCAAAAAAGAAATTCCTGATATCATCGAAGACCCTGAAGAGATCTGTGACATTTTAATTGAGTCACTAAAGTTACATTTTTACCTAGAGATCATTTTTAGGTGGGTTTCCACATCTTGTAATGAAAAGAACACTAGATAATTCAAGGTGTTTGCCATGACCCTAAAATTGTCTCTCCATTAGGAACTGTGATGTGGTCACTTTTTTGTCTTAATTCAATGTCCAACATCTACAAAGAACATTTAGAATGTTTCCTAAACCACATGGAGACTATAAGCAAGCATCACCAGCATGGTTTAGGGAAAATGTGTATTAGGCCTACAGACTGGGGAATGGCCATGCTCTGTGGCCTGGTGTTAGAAAGGAGGTAGCATTTATTCATGGAAGTGAGACTAGATAGAGCTTTGTAAGCTAAGAAAGCTTCCATGGATTGAGTAACCGTTGTACTATGCCTTGAGAGACAAGCAAAAATTTAAAGATGAACAGAAATGACAATAGAATAAACAACAAAAAGGGTCTTTCATTCCATTGCTGTGCAAGTTTATGGGAGGTCACTCAGCCAGGCTTCTGAGGAATCATTGTAATGAAGATGATGTCTCTGAAGAGATAGGTTAAATCGAGTAAAAAAAAAAAAAGACTCTAGATTTGTGATTAGATTATGTTCAGACCGATTACTTTTGTCCTGTGTCTTCTAAAGAAGGGAAGTGTACCGGGGTGTAGATGCTCTTTTCTAAACATACTCTGTCAGTGAGTAAGACTCTTCTAGTTCATTACCAACTTACCATAGCAAGAATGTTTTTTAAAAAATGCAATCTGAGTATTTACCTTTAATCTGCTTATTAAATGCATTTTGATATGCCATGCTTCCTCTGAACACTGTCATTAATGAAATAAATGAGCCCAGAATGAACATGTGTTTGTACATGAGCATATCCTTAATGACTGACATTGCCTGGCTCATAAAGCATCAGCTGCAGAAGAGGAACAGGCTGGTCAAATATGTATGGTAGTGAATCAGGCATCATGCCATCCAGTTTTTCTTTAAGAAAAATGGATTGACGTTTCAGGGAGGAATGGGGAGTTGATGAGGGCGTAACACAGACAGACATCGTAGAATTTTTTGGCCAAAGTAAAAAGGGGCAAAGAGGAAAAGCAAAGGATGTGAAAGTGATCTGAGTACTGCCAAAATTGGGAAAGATATTCAAAGCACAATAAAGCCATTTGTAAGCACCCAGAATGGGATTTTTTAAATTATTTGAAAAAATGTTGTGCTGCATCGAGGACTTACAGGAATTATAAAATATTAGGAGCAAATAAATATAAAATGTTAACAACATTGTTTTGTTATTAAAGTCATATCCAGTGAAATACTCATGGAGGCAGAATAATCCTTCTAGTCTTTTTTCTCCTTCTAGGCACTTGAAAATAACACAAAGCAATAGATGGATGGATACACATAGTACTATATAATTGGAGGGCTAGAGAGAAATAATTAGCAAAAAATATCAATCATCTATTTTCCATGTAAATCCCAGCATTGAAAGTCTTGTGGAAACTGGGATTGGGAAGAACAATGAGGAAAGCTGAGGGGGTCCAGGGGTTCAGGAATCTCCCATTAGAACCCTGCGGGTGAGCGTCACCCTGACATACAGCATGTAGAGCTCATGCCAGAAATAGTGGGGACTATAGTTACAATTAGCTACCCTGAAATCAAACAAAACACATCCCGGGAAGGCTGAGGAAAAGGGAAGAATAGAAGAAACATGTAGAGAATGTCTAGGGGACTTAGCGGTCTGGAGCAGTTATCAATAAGGTACATAGGCAGGGGACACCTGTGGCTCAAAGGAGTGGAGCGCTGGCCCCATGTACTGGAGGTGGTGGGTTCAGCCCCCGGCCAAAAACTGAAAAAAAAAAAAAAGTTTCATAGTCTAATTCAGAATTTTTCTTCAGATTAGTGATTATTGAATCTTCCTGCAGATATTCTTCTTCAGGTCAAGGTCATGTAGATATCATCCTTCGCCATTTATTCAAAGCTTTGCAATCGTCCCCTTTATAGTTGAGTCTATATTCTTACCTGCAATTGAATTTTGGAAAGAAGAATGGATCCAATTTTATTTTTTTAACAAATAGAGATATTTGAAATCTTGTTCCAAGGGGTCCTGGCCTCACTGATGTTTTGTTTTTGTGTATTCTGTGCTCCCACATATATGTATGAGACAATATATTCCCCATATATAGGGGCCCCTTCCTTTGGGATGTGACTGCTAATTTCTCCATTACCTCTTTCTTCAAAGAAACAGACGTGTCACTCTACTGCCCAACACTGTTGCTTTGTCCCTATATCAAGGGTTTCTGTGGTGTAGTCTGTTTATTTCTCTCCAATCTATTTGACCAGTATGCTTATTCATTCTGGTCCCAATATCATCATGGCATTTTTATGGATACCTATATTTTGAAGAGAATTCTTCTATTTTTTTTTTACATTTCCACCTAAATTGTAGAATATACTATACAGACAGACACACCCATGTCTATTAAAAAAAAACTGCCTTCAAGCAGAATTGCATTGTGTCAACAAACCATGTAGAAACAATTGACTTCTATGTAATAATAATGATTTATATGGTCCACCAACACTGTGTATGTCTCATTTATTTAGATAATATTTAATCTTTAATATTTGATACTCATTCTCATGTTTGTAAAATCATCACTTGCAGTGAAGTATATTAGTGGGTACTTGACATTTTAAGCATTTGTAATTGATCACACCACATAGACACATACACACTTATATACTTAGCCCTTTATTTAGCAATGGGATTAAATTTTACGCTTTGGTTTTTATTCATAAAACATGCTAAATTCTGATGAATTTTAAGAAGGTGATCATTATTTCTATGGCCTTACTACATACTCTAAATCACATTATCTTTGAATAATGATGGATTTTCTTCTTTCCAACCTTTACCCATGTCTTTTTTTCACATTCTTGCCTTAGCGTCCAATCTGAGTCTTCAAGAATAATATGATGTTGAATAATATTGGTGTAATAGTGTGAAATATTTATACATAGATACATTTTTCTTTATAAAGTTTGGTTTTGCTCACTGTAAATACATGTGCATGTATTTGTGCTTGTGTGTACAGACTACCAAGACAAATTACTTGAGAAAATAAAATGCACACACACACATATATATATAATATAAATATTCTGTCAAATCCCTTTTTTGTGTTTATAAATGCATTTTCTCTTTGTGTCTCTTCATTTTTGTTTCTTTTCTGTGATAATTTTCCTGCTACTGCTCTACTGTGTTCTTTTAGTTCAAGTCTCCCAGGAGAAGATTGTTAAAAAAGCACCTGCCTATCCTCCCTCTCTCCTGCTTCCTTTCCTTTGCCATGTGATGCCTGCTCCTCTATGCCTTACACCAGGAGTAAAAGCTTCCCCAGGTCTGCACCAGAAACAGGTGCCGGCGCCACACTTTGTGCAGAGTCTGCAAAACCATGAGCCAGTTAATCCTCTTTTCTTTATAAATTACCAAGCTTTGGGTATTACTTTCCAACAACACAATCAGACAAAGACAAACCTTATATAATAAGATTGAATACAAACATGCTTTATAATCCAAATCATTTAATTTCCTAGTAATATACTAAAGAGATTCATGAGTTTGCACCCAAGACAGATACACAAAAGGTTCATAACAGCATTGTTTCCAGAGCTTGAAACAATTCATCTGCAATCAGTCTACAAAAAGGAATAGATACATTTTTCTCTATGTATAGAAAGAAACAATATAGAGAAAAGAATGAATAAACCAAATCTGGTTGCAACAATATGGATGGATTTCACAAACAGAATAAAAAAAAAGACACAAATATAGTAGGCCATATTAATACAGCGTTATAAACACATACAGAACAATATTTTATTTTTTTTAGAAATGGATAAATAAGTGGAAAAACTATCAAGAAAAGCTAAGAAATAATCAAATGAATGATGTGAAACTATTTCTTTAGAACAGATAATTTATCATGTTCTAAAATAAAAGATGTATCTACTGGGCCAGTTTGTTTCTTATTGGCAAAACTGTAATTATCTGCAAACTTCCCTAACTTGCTCTTATGTTTCATAAGAAATTATTTAGTCCTTTTTCCTGGTTACTAATGAGTTAATGTCATTTTATTTTTAGTGCAAGGTAATCAATAAACCAACTAAAATAATAATACCAGGATTAGTAATTTATATATTAATGCTATAAAATAATATTATATACTCATGTGCCTCACAATAATATTTGGGTCAATGATGAACCACATATATGATGATTGTCCCGTAAGATTCTAACTGAGCTAAAAATGTCCATATCCTAGTAACATAGCAGTCTTCAGAGCATTGTAAATACTCATGTGTTTGCATCCATGATAGTGTAAAGAAACTAACACACTATAGGTTGTATAAAAGTACAGTGCATGCAATTATTTACAGTACATACTACTTGATAATAAGTCATTAAGCTTTTAATGTATTTGCTATACTATTAGGTCATTAAGCCTGAAATGTCCAATTTTTTTTTAATAATTTTATTGAATCATAATTATGTACATTGGTGCAATCACAGGGCACGATTCATATACATTCAGAAATATTTTGATCATACTGTTACAGATATCCTTCATGGCATTTCCTTGATCGCTATATAAAGAC